>PVJO010028151.1:0-17430 GCA_004026905.1 Hystrix cristata
AAAACCATAGACTATTTATCTATAAAGATTGAAATGACAGCATACAGAACTGAAGTCATTTTCTGAATTAGGTACTTTTCTCAGAAATGCTAAGACCCAACCACTACAACTTTAAATTGTGAAAGCCTAATGATTTAGGACAATAATGCAAATAAGGGTGTGTTAAGTGAGGAGCTAGATTCCCAAATGTTCCTCTAGATTAGCAAATCTATAATTTATTATGTGAGATTTCTAATAATCATCATACTGAGTTCAATTTTTTAACTCAAATCCTGAGGCAGCTGATAAACTTAACTCTAAAGATTCTTCACAGAAATAATACTGAAGAATTTTCCTGCATCATTCTTCCAGTGGCATTAGATTTTAAAGCAATTACTCTTATTTTGGTTAGTTCTATAGCAAGGAGAAAAACACTGATTCTGTTTTGGGGTTTCCTTCCTTTTTAAGGCACAGGACCTCAATGTCATCGAAGAAGTGATTCGAATGATGTTAGAAATCATCAATTCCTGCCTGACAAATTCTCTTCACCACAACCCAAACTTGGTCTATGCACTGCTTTACAAACGAGACCTCTTTGAACAGTTTCGAACTCATCCTTCATTTGAGGATATAATGCAAAATATTGATCTGGTAAGTATAAATGGAGTTACTTATTGTGATTCTTTTTAAAGTACTAAGTGAGAAAAAATTTAATTTAACAAACCTTCATAGGAACATTTACAACAGTAAGAGTCCCTTTTAACATTATGCTTACAGACTACTTTGCTGTAGCAGTTGTACATTCTGTAATACACACGTTTAACAGAGTTGAAATCATACTTCATTTTATACAATTCTGTATTTTCTACTTAACATTTAGATCATAAGCATTTGTCAGTAGTATCATTAATTCTTCGGAAGTCTCACTTAATACCTATTTGGCCTGTATTGTAGATGTCCTAAAATATATTTAAACATTATCTGATTGTTAGGCACTTTAGTTATTTCTAGTCTTTTATATCAGTTCATAATTAATAAACAGTTCTTAAATTTTATTTTACATGTTTAAATAATGTTTTGGTATAACTTTAAAACTAGAATTTTATCAGTTCTTGCCAGCAGAGGGTCTCTGTGTTTTCAAGATTAACACAGTCTGCCAAGTTGCTTCCCAAGAATATTGTGCATCTGTATGGAACTGGAAGTTTCCACAGCGACCTGTGGGAGGACTTGTCTTACTATGCTTTTGCAGCTTTGAGCATTAAAATTATTTTAACATTTGACTTTTTGTACTGAAAATGGCATCTCATTATTATTTTAATTTCTCTATAGTGTAGTTGAAAATTTTTTACAGCTCTGCTTCCTGTCCTTTCCATAAAGATTTTTGGGAGTTGGGGATTTAGCTTAAGTAGAAGACCTGAGTTTGATCTCCAGCACCACTACCCCAAAATAGATTTTTGCTAAATTTTCAATTGCTATAATAGTGTTTTCCAATTCAGTTTGGTTTCATGAACATTTTTTGAATAGCTAATATGATTCACAGTGTTAAGAAACCAGAATAAACTGAACAGCCAACATCCTGTCCTGTGTTACATTTACAAAAATATTTCATAATTAAATTGCCACACAAGCATAAATGAGTTGAATAATAAGCACATATACATACCTTTCTCTAGAGTGTCTACTCAGTAGAATTTCTGGGTGATGTGTGCCATACCAAAGTGTTTACCATTGATTACCCATTTTCTACTCCAACCCATGGCGTAGGAGAATTCCTATTGCTTTATATTCTAATTTTGATAGTTTTGCTAATTTTGCAATAGCTTTTGATTTTGATTCCTTGATTACAAATGAGGATGAGCATATTTCATACATTGACTGGTTAAATGGACTTCGTCTTTTATGAAGTGCTTATTTAAATCTTCTGTCAGCTTTTCTGTTGAGTTATTTATCTGTTTCTTATTAATGCTACACTTTATTATTCTGTTACTGTGTACATTCTAGCCTTTCTTGGTTATGTATTGCAAATATTCAGTCACTAACTGCTACAGACTTTCTGACAAAAGTCAAAACTCTCCAAATGATTAAACAGATCAGCTGACAGTCTGCTCCGTTCTTTCCTTGGGAACCTGCTTCCTGCCAACCCATTGTGCCAACTTCAGTGGCTTCCTGGGAATGTCCTCCTACTCTGTTTGGGTCAAGCCCAGCTCCTCTATCTTCCTCTTTATTGGTTTACTGCTTCTTATTGATGGAGCATACATACTAGCTTTCTGGGAAAAGGGTGAAGTGAGATAGATTTTTTTAATTAATACATAATAATGGTACATCTTTGTAGGGTACAGTGTGATATTTCAGTACATATGTAATGTATAATAATCAAATTTGAGTAATTTGCATATCCATCACCTTAAAACATTTACCATTTCTTTGTAGTAAGAACGTTCAAAGTTTTCTAGTTGTTTTTTTTTTTTCCCCAAGTGCTAGGGATCGAATTCAGGGCCTTGCACAGCTAGGCAAGCAGAACTACACCCCCACCCTTAGATATTTTGCAATACAGATTTTTAAAAAACTTTAATTTCTGTCTGAAAATGTTTTTCTTCCTACATATAAGACCCACTGTCTCTGAGAGGCTTCTGGTCTCTTGATTTTGTGTTCTGAAATTTCATGATTTCCTGTAACTTGGTTAATTTTGTTGAATGCTCGGAGGATCCTTTTATTTAGAGATTCATGCTTAGAACAAATACTATTTCTCCCCTGCCACTTCCTTTCTATAAAACTCCTATTAATCCTTAGGAGACTTCTGATAGCAATATCATTAAATCTTATTTCTTGAGCTGATCCAGGTCCTCAGGTAAGAATTGGCCAGATTCCTGCCTGAGGTCTTGTAAGCCTCTCTCAGTGTTTTAAAAGAGACTACGTCAGGTTGGGATTGGAGAGAGAGCAGAGAATGGTCTCTACACAAAAACCTCCTTTTTGGGGTTGGGCATTTAGCTCAAGTGATAGAGTGCTTGCCTAGCATGCACAAGGCCCTGAGTTTGATCGCCAGCCCCCACCCCCCCAGAAAAACCTCCTATTTGTTTTTCTGTAGCAGCAATTCTTGGATGTATGCATAGTTTCTGATCAGATTTCAGATATTTAAGAACGTTTTTATTCATTCTTGTAAGAGAGTTTACCAAAGTAGGTTAATCTTGCTCATTCCAGTAGAGTCTTACATAGTTGTTAGGTACTGAGTTAAGTCAATTTCAGGACCCACCTGGCCTACCATTCAATATTCAGCACACAGGATATAGCTACTACTAAATACTCTGAAATCTTCACAGTGTGAATTTAACTGGAATTGATTATACTGTTGCAAACCTGATCAGTGGTTTGCTCCATATCACTACTGCTTAGTGATTACTGATAAACAGAAATAAAATTTAAAACTCTTTGCTATCAGGTTAATTTGTGTATTTACTGGCTTTACTGTAGACTCAGGGTTGTCTATAGTAGCAAAGTATTTTGCCGTGCACACTTTCATCATTTTCCTAAACTTACATCAATCAGCATCATGTAGGTACCATTAACAACAGTAGGCGTTTGGGTACAGTTGCCATCAGTGCAGTTAAGATGATGTAGAAGCACCATTTCCTTCCAGTATATTTATTCAAGACTTGGCATTTTTAGGCAAGTTTTTAAGTTTTCACCATTATGAACAGGTACTCCCATGTAGACTTTTGATACTAGGATATATGAGAACATTCTCAAGCTGCTTCTCAAATTTTTCTTTTCTCAGTCCATGTTTTTGTTAACTGTGAGTTTAATTGATATAAACTCCTCTTTTAAAACTAAGTATAGAGTTAGGGAGGTAGCTCAGTGGTAGAATATTTTCTTGTCTAGCATGCGTGAGGCCCTGGGTTCAGTCCCCAGTACTGTCCTCCCCCCACAATTGAGAAGTATTCATGTTAATAAGACCATGAAACAAATTATTGCCCAAGGGTATCTAACACAAGTTACTACTGTCTTTTTTGGTAAGCTAGATGATCTTTGATGACTACGTAGATTGTGGTTTATAGTTTAAAAATTAATACATGCTTTGGTAAGATTCTCGAGAATGCAGAAACACCAGGGATTGGGATGCAGTCCCTGCTCTGATGCTAGCTCTCAAAGAAACTCCAGAACTTAGAGCCTTTGTCCCTTCTTAGCAGTTTATTCCTAATAGCAATCTTGGAGATAATAATGTCAAACAAATTCTTTTTCTCTATGAAGGCAACGTTTAGATTAGCTATTTACTTATTTCTACAAAAACTACTTCATGCTACTTATGGATTTGTCCACATTCATTTCTGTTGTTGCTAGTACTATTTTGGGAAGTAAAACCCTTAAGATTCACGATGCTCGTGAGTAAAAGTTTAATAAAACCCTTTCCCAGTGGCATAGACCTGTAACTCCACTTACTTCAGAGTCTGAAATGGGGGCATCCTAAGTTTCAGGCCAGTCTGGGCAACATAGTGCAACCGTGTCTCAAAAAAATAAAAGAAACTGGCTTTGGACAAAGCAGCTTCTAGCTCAGTTCCTGGGAAAGCTAATGAGGGTGGGATGTCAGCAGTGTTACCAGGCCACCTTGGTGTGATAAAATGAGTTTGATAAGACAATATGGAATAGATAAGCTGAGTCTGGACTGGGAAGAACTATAAATACCTGGTGGGAGTTGATAGCTTGGGCTTCTCTGAATGAGAGAGCTTTTAGAACCAAGTGTGTCCTTCACAAGGACCCAAAAGCTGGAACCTTCACAGGGCATTGGTCTTTGGGACAAGGTTTTTAAGCTCACATCTAGCTTACCTTCTGAGAAATTAGCTCATTCCCAAGCCTAACCTAAGAAGAGGTGTGTCCAATTCCAACATAGAGTTTACCTCAGTCTCTGCAATTCTACACGTGATGTTCAGTGCTCCACCAATTATAAGACACAAAAAAGCAAGAAAAAAATCAAGGTCAAGAGACAACAGAACTACACTGTGTGATGTCTGGAACTATTAAACAGGGAATTTAAATATGATTAATGTAGTTAAAAGATCTGGTGCAATCAACAAAGTATGGTCCATAGGCCAAGTTCAGCCCATGACTTGATTTTGAACAGCTTGTGAACTAAGAAATATCTTTTGTATTTGTGAAGGTTAAAAAAAAAAAGAAAGAAAAAGAACGGAGACTACTTTATAACCCCAAGACCTTAAAATATGTCCTCCGTGGTTCTTTAGGAAAAAGTTCGCTGACTCCTGACCTAGTAGCATAGGTGACAGCATGTATAAACAGATGGAGAATTCCAGAGAGAGATGGGAACTGTATGAAAAAAACCAAATTGGAATGCTAGAAGTAAAAAACACGGCATGATAGACAACAAATAGTAGTGATTAGCTGTTAGTAGGCTTGGTGCAGGGGAGATATCAATTAATTTGAAGCTAAGTGAGTAGAAATTATGAAAACAAATGAGAAAAAGCGTGAAAAATGAGAATGAAACATCCAAGAGCTCTAGGACAGTATCACATGATCCAATATAAATATAATTGGAATCCCAGGAAGAAAAGAAATAGGGAATAGGTCAGAAGAAATATGTAAAGAGATAATGGCTGAGAATTTTCAGAATACTGAAAGATATCAGACTACACATCTAAGAATCTCTTATCCAATCAGGATAAGTCCACTAAAAAAAAAAAAACATTATATTTAAACATCTGAAAACCAAAGAAGAAATAGAAAATGCCATCTTAAATGCAGTCAAGAAAAGAGACACATCATACACAATGTTTATACAACAACAGAACAAAGATAATAATAGGAATCTTCTTGTCAGAACCTGTGCAAGTCAGATGACAGAGTAATATTGCCTTTTTTCTTCGTCGTCTTCTTCTTTGTCTTCATCTTCTTCTTCTTTGTCTTCTTCTTCTTTGTCTTCTTCTTCTTCGTCTTCTTCTTCCTACACCACCTCCTCTCCCCACTCCTGTACTGGAAATTGAATCCAGGGAGTTCCAAGCTATATCCCCAGCACCCACTACTGTTTTGGGTTTTGGTTTTGCTTTTTTGGTGGGATTGTTTGTTTGTTTGTTTGGCTACACTAGGGATTGAACCCATGGCCTTCCCATTGAGCTACATCCCAGCCCTTTTTTTTTGTTGTTGATGTGAGACAGCGCCTCATTAAGTTGCCCAGGGTGGCCTTGAACTATTGCGCCTCCCGCTTCAGCTTCTTTCGTAGCTGGAATTACAGGTATGTGCTACTGTACCCAGCTGAAGTGACATCTCTTAACTGCTGAGGTGAAAAAAATCTTGCAAATCCAAAATTTATACCCTACAAAACCATTTTTAAAAACTGAAAACAGAATAAAGATGGTTTTACATAAAGAAAAATGGAGAGAACTTATTGCTAGCAGGTGTGTGCTATAAGAAATGCTAAAGGAATTTATTCAAGCAGAAAAAATATCATACCTGACAGACATTTAGATCTACAAAAAGAAATTGAAGGGAAGGGTGAGGGTATGGAAGGGAGAGGGGTGGGAAAGGGGGGAATCAAGATATATCATGTGCAGGTACAAATTAACTATGATGAACATGATCATTGTGTATATACAATGTACTAATACATGTTCTTGGTAAAAAAAATTTTTAAAAGTAAAAAATTGAGTCCCTAAAATAGTAAAAATTAAGATAAGCATAAAAAGCTTTGTGGCTGTTTTCCAGTAAGGCAGGTCACAAGCCAGAATTGGCCCACAGACTCTAGGCTGCTTATGGACATGGATGCAGCAGTCTTCAACAAAAGCTTAGCAAAATGAATCTAGTCATATATCAAAGAAATAATGCATCACTATTACTTGACATTTATCCCAGGAATGAAGGCTGGTTCATGATACAAATAAATTCTCCCTAGCCAAACATTAAAGAAAACTTCCCTAATCTGGCACAAAACTTTCTGAAAATAATAAAACTAATCTGCATTTTTTTTAAAAGAAAGAATTATGCCTAAATTCAAATAATCAAGGGCATTTTAGTTAGCCATCAGCAATTATTAAGCTAGGGATGATGTTATTGGTTTTAACCTGTAGGCTTTCCTAGAATTTACTTCAGTACATTTCACCTGTTAATCCTATCTAATTTGAGGAAAACGGCCTTTGCCACCAAACTCAGTTCTTAAGAATCTTTTATCCATGTGCAGTATAAAATCAGGAAATAGAACTTGAACAAAGAAACCATTGATTGGATAAGATGGTAGTAGGAGTAGCATCCATGGATTTCTTTGTTAACAGACTACTTTCACATGCTTTTTCATTATTGGTTCCTGTGTGGTAAAAGTATCTTTGTTATTTTGTAAATGGGAATCCTGAAGTACGCCTCATAATGATGATAGGTAACATTTTGTAGCACTTACCATATGCAGAACATTTTTCACTTTGCAGATAATTCTCATAACATTACCATGAGGCAGGCACTACGTTTTTTTCCCTCATTTGTAGAGAGGACACTGAAGCATAGAGAAGTTGCTAAGGCTTTAAGAAGAGCTTGGATGTAAACCCAAGCAGTCTTAACACCAGGTAAGTTTTCTAAACCACTGCATGATGCTGCCTCTGGAAGAAATTAAGTTCTTTACAAGTCATACACTAGTAAGTATTCAAGGCAGGACACAAAGTAGGCCTTTTTACTTTGAATAGTTCTCCGTCTACTCTACCATGATGTCCAAGCTATTAATTATACACATTTGATCTGTATCTTACCTCCCCAGTTGCTTTGTGTCTTTCCTGAAGACAGAAAATAGTATCTTTTCCCTTGTAAATTCTCTGGAGAGCTCTTCTCATGAGGAGGCTTTCTGTAAACATATTGATTAAAACACAGAAACTTGAGGGAAAACCGAAACAAGTCAGTGAGGAAGTATATAGTTTACTTTCTAAAACATGTTTACTATTGTCTTTAAGAACAAAAGGCTTAGCTATGTGCTTTTGACTCTTGGGAGAGTGGCTATCTAGTAAGGAAGAGAATTTGTGGGGCTAGCACATACTGGCTCTTTTTTATCCTTAACCACCCCAGAAAAGCTTCTTATTTCTCTCCCTCTCCCCCTTCCTCTCCCTCAGAGTGTGTGTGTGTGTGTGTGTGTGTGTGTGTGTGTGTGTGTGGAGAGAGACAGACAGACAGACAGACAGACAGACAGACAAGATCTCACTAAGTTGCACAGGCTGGGCTCAAACTTGTGATCCTCCTGCCTCAGCCTCTCAGAGTGCTGGGATTACAGGCATGTGCCACTATACCCAGCTGAAAAGCTTTTCCTTGTAAATCTGTAATGTAGTGATCATTCACCAGTTTTGTAACAGGTGGCTAATGTGATTTTGAGATTACTTGAAGAGTACAAGTGATTAATCAGAACATGACATTGGACAGTCATGGTTCAAAACTAATAGTATAATGGGAAGTAATATGCTGTACAGTACTTGGATTTCATGAGTTGTACAGAAATATGGTGGGTGGAAGAAGTTGTAAAAGTGTGGCAAAGTGCTTTCCTTTGAAAGGTTGCCTTTGAGTTATATTAACAAAGCATTCATTCCCATTTGAGCTAAAGGTTCTACTTTTCTTCTATTATTGGCTATGTCTTGAACACACAATTTCAGAGGAAAAAAGTTTATCCATTTTAACAATTTTAATGGGTGTTAGGCACAATATTTAAAATCTGTGAATTCATCACTAAAATTAGTAGTACATGAAAAATTCTAAACTGGCAGTAAGAAATATAAGATCTTTGAATTTTTTTTTACTTTCTTTGCTGGTATTTCAGTCTGATTCCGTCTGAAAATTTAGGCTAAATAAGCTATGCATTTTATCTCAAATATTTTCTATTTAATAAACTAAGCCTGTGTTCCATTTTGCTGTGTAAGTATTGGTGAAGACATGATGGAGTCAGAAGAAATACCTGAATTTCAATCTGTGACACTCACCTATGTAATTCTGGTTTAGCTTCTTGTCTCTCTGATCCCATTTACTCATCTATAGGGCAGAGATTTTATCAGTCTCATAAATTTGCTATGAGAATGAAATAAATGTGTATGAAGAACACATAGTCTATCATAAACATTCAGCAGAGGTTTCTTTCATTCCTTCTTGATGTATAAATTATACTTCCCTTCTGGAAGTGGTAATTTTTCATCATTTTGTAGCATAGTATCACTTTGAATGCAAAAACTTTAGAATATCAGCCTTAAAACATAAGAGACGTTTTGAAAAAGAAATTTATTTAGAACCCAAGCCTCATGCCTACTCTGAAGCTGTCCTGGTTGGGTAGAAATTTCTTATGACTTCAAAGCAAGCCATTGTAGGCCACAGAGTGAGCCAAACAAGACTGTCTTTACACCTCATTGTTCTTTGGGGATGTGACATGTGAACACTCACTCTTTTATTGCTGTGTAACCTCTTTGAGTATGTGAACACTGTGTGCTCCACTGAGCCTTGTTATCTCAATCAGCAGTCTTCTAGAAGTTGCAGGAGGAGCATGAGAAGAATATATTACAGCTTTATTTGTTTATCTAAAGATATATTTTGTTTTACTAGTAGTATTGGCATAGCCCCAGAGCTCTGGCTATCCTGAGGGAAAGCACAAGAGACCCAGCATACAGGGTTTAGCACATGTACACTCACCTTGCCATTCCTATGATTTTATTGATTTGTGTTCCTACTTGTAGTAGCTAGATCCAGTTAAACAAGCCTTCCCCAAGTACTGTATTGTGTTACCCCTCACATTGAAGTTAATGCTGTGTATAGTATCGGTACACAGGACAAAAGATAATGGCAGGTCTGATATCATCCTCATCCTAGAATAGGTGCCATGTTTCAAGGTGGAAACAATGATGAGCCCATTTGTAAGAAATGGATCCATGAACATTATCAGGAATGCTGTTTCCATTATGGGTTTGTATCAACTGTGATAAACAGTGTGTCTTACTAAGAATGAGTATTTTACTTGCTGATGATAATCCGAAGCCTTTGTGATTAGCAAAACATAGCCAACTATCCAATTAGTTTCTCTCTTTTGTTGTATTCGTTTTGCTTTTGCTGTACTGGGAATTGAACAGAAGGGCCCTGTATCATTGAGCTACATCCCCAAGCTTTTTTATTTTTTCATTTGAGGTGAGGGTCTCACTGAGTTGCCCAGGTTGGCCTCAAACTTGGAATCCTCCTGGCTCAGCCTCCTAAGTAGCTGGAATAATATTTTAATGAGTACAGAAAAGCGTGTTATATCATCAGTTGAGTATTTTTAAAGTCTACTTTGTTTTATCTCATTTTTTGAAATTTCTTTTATATACATTTTATGATATATAAAATATTAATGTTGAGTAACATTGCATAATTTATAAATAAATAAAATATATATTGTGAGTACATCCACCTACCCACCCTGTTTTTTGAATTTGTGGGAATATGCAATAAGAAAAGTTTAGAGACCTTTAGTCTAGATTCTGGCTGTTATCAAAATCACCTGGAGAGAACAATGTAGAAGATTTCTGGCGAGGCCCCGGGATGAATGTTTCACAAGCCTGCCCAGCTACTGGTTATGGTCAGCTATATCTGAGAACTCCTCTTTATTTACCTTATCTACAACTATGAGCTAAACACCTCCAATAGCAAATGTCTGCTTTTAGTAAATATTAGGAAACCATTTTGTAAATCTCAAGCATCTGCCTACTGCCTTGCACTTTCTCATTCTTAGAATGTGTTTCTAACAGATATGTTCCTACTCTTTAACCATTTTTTAGCAGAGCAGCCTTACTCTGCAGAACAAATTGCAGTGGCAGTTGTGTAAGCCTGTGTACCTTCCACTAAAAGTGCTCACTGCACCCTACCATAATTAATATTTAGGAGTTAATTTAAAAGAAAACATTGGCAGGCATGGTGGTCACTCCTGTAATCCCAGCACCCAGGAGGCCGAGGCAAGAGGATCACCACGAGTTCAAGGCCAGCCCAAACTACACAGTGAGACCTTGTCTCAAAAAAGCAAAAAAAAAAAAAAAAAAAAAAATTTGTCTGCAAAAAATTTTGTGCATTTTACCTATAAAATAGAAAACATGTAAAAGTTCAACTTTAGCAAACAAATTTTGTATGTTTACAGGTCTGACAATAGGTACTTAAGTATTACTCAAATAAAAAGAGATCAGCAATCTTCTTGATTTGCTATCATTGTGGTTTTAAAAATGTTTCGCTAAAAAAGGTGGGATTCTTTTAAATTTATTTGTTTGTTTCATTTTTGGTTTGTTTGGTTGGGTTTTTTTTGTGTGTGTGTGGTACTAGGAGTTAAATCCAGAGTCTTGCACATACTGGACAAGTACTCCTATCACTGAGTTACATCTCCCACTCCTGTCTTAGTTTTTAGTGACAAATATTTAGGTGCCATTTCCAGAATGCTTCTCTGTTAACATCTTGCAGCATAGTTTAGGCTGTGCTCTGACATGAAACAGAAGTAATTACAGCTTGCTGTTGATTATCCCTGGTGATCAGGGTTAAGGATGATGTGGATAAATAAATTCATATATAATCCCAAAAACATCATTTTAGCCATTAATTTAAAGTTCCTTTCCTATTAAGCCTTTTTCTCAGATCTCCTGTTAAGCTTCAAAACTGACAGGTTCTAAGATTTAGCTTTTTTCCCCCACCTTCTGCTGGCAGCTTTCTAAATGAAATATAAATGCAAGGTGAGGCAGCACAACAAAGAGCAAAATTCTGGAAGCCACTTAATTCACAGAGTGAGTGAATGACCAGCCCTGAATATCTGGGCTTGGCTGTCATTTAGTCATCAAACCCTATAAAGAGAGGACTGAATTTAGGAAGATAGGTGAAGTAAAACGCATGTCACTTTAGAAATGGAATTTATGATTGTTTGGCTACTGTGTGACGAAGGCATCTACTGAAAAATACATCATATACAACTACTTGTTTAAAAATAATTCTTTACATTGCAGGTGATCACCTTCTTTAGCTCAAGGTTGCTACAAGCCGGAACTGAGCTGTCAGTGGAACGGGTCTTGGAAATCATTAAGCAAGGGGTTGTTGCACTGCCCAAAGACAGACTGAAGGTAAGGTGGTTAAAGAAACGTCCCCCACCACATACTGCTGACTCACCTGACACAAATATCAGTGTCTGAACAGGCTGTGTTTGCAATCATACTGCTTACCCAGAACTTAAGCTAGAAAGGCTGTCTGTGTATAGCCTGCGCTGTTATATACTCAGAGCTCTGGTGAAGGTTTCTACAGAAACCTTTCTTTCAAAAGAAAACAGCAAAATCTTCTGCAAAATATTTCTGCATTTCTTGTAATAATTCATATTCTGTCACCAAATTGGCACATTATTTTTTTAACCCAGTGAAATAAATTTGGTCTTGCAAGTATCGTCAAGGGTTGATGGGAAGATGGTAAAAATGATGATCACTATGACAATAGCTAATACTTATATAGTATGTTTACTCAAGATCATGCAGGGTTTTCCTATTTTATATATATCACTTCATTCTGTCCTCGCAAGGACTCTGTAAGATGGGCACTGTTATCTGAATTTTTCTGGTGAGGAAAACAATGTAGAGAGAGGTTTAAGAAATTTTCTGAAGCCATACAACTAGCAAATGGTCGAACTGGAAGATCAGATGCAGGAAATCTGGCTCCAAAAGCCTTGCTCATTCATAATTGCTACATTATTTGCTGTATGCCTACAATATAACAATGGAAGGAGAAGCCTTTCATGGAAAAAGTAGGGAAGATAACTGGATTTTAAGAAGATATTTGCATTTGTGTGATAGATATGTTCCTCAAATGGTCTCATGATTTACAATTCATACTTCAAGACTAATTATCCCATAGGGCAAGATATAAAGGAAATTTTCCAGGAGATTACGTGAGTGTGTAGCATTGTGACACAGTTCTACTTTGATACTTCTTTTTCAGTTTGCCCTCCTTTGGTCTAATTTTGTACAGTGCTTTGTCCTGAATTAACAACACAGGCTCTCATAGTAGATGTTTGACCTTCTTCACTGCATTTTATCACAACCGACTTGTGTTCCACAGTTATCATTTGGGGGCTGTGTTTTTTTAGCACTATCACTAGACCCACTGCCTAATGAATGCTTGAGAGATATTATTGTAAGATATAAAAATATTTTCAGTTACAACACAGTTTGTAAAATAACAGCACATTAGTCATCCTAATCATGTACAGAAGCTCCACTGCACATAAACAGCGATGAGATTAACACAGTTCTGAGCGAAGATGGCAGGTGTTTGTGTGGACCAGCCAGTGGCACCACAGTATGGTAACAGCATAAAAACTGATTATAATTCATTGATCTTCCAACTTTCACATTATTTATTCCTGACAATTTTTTTAATTTAAGGAATTTACTTATTCCTGTTCCTATATAAAATAGGACATTGGTTTATTGGTTTGTTTTCTGGGGTTTTGGTGGGATTTTTTTTTTTTTGCACTATTTCAAGTTTATTTGTACTGTGTACCAAGTGAACTCACTCAAAAATCCATGAAAGTTAGTGTTTGTGGTCCAGGAAGTGATGGCCCACGGTGTCTCAGCTGAGTCAAGAAAAAAGTGAAATACTAAGAGACTTTTAGAAAAGGATAATGCAGAAAAGATAGGAGAAGGGAGATTTTGAGAAGATCAAAGAATCAACACAGTGGAAATAAAATAAGATTATGATTAGAGAACAGTGAATTTAAACTATAAGTTTAAAAGTGGCTCAGATCTTGGTGATAACATGGTCTCGATTTGGCCTTGAGTGTGAGGGGCTGAAATAGTATGAACATAGATGAAAGTCAGATACTGAACTGAGGGCCTGGGGTAAATGGGACTGTCACCTAGAGTCAGTAGGGGGCAGTTACAAGGAACAGAATAGGGTGAGATCAGCCTCACATGACCAGAGCTTTTTGCTTAAGGCCAGAAGAGTAATAGCCAGGGACAGACAAAGAAAGCAAAGAGAACACCCACCCACCCCACCTCCAGACCCTGAAGGATATGAAGGGGCTTAGGGAGAGTCCTGAGTAGAGAACCCAATGTCATTTAAGGAAGAGCTAAGGAGAGAAGATTGAGCACAGGGTCAGAGAATATAGGAATGCTTGATAATTTCAAATTCAAGCTTAAAAATGCTCAGTGGCATATGGGCGGGAAGGAAGAAACAGGAGATTGGATCAGGGAAGAGAAAGCACAAAGCAGTAGGAGGACAAAAGTACAGGAAAGGATGACTGGCTGAATGATGTGTGCTTGACGCAAAGACCATTGAGATAAGGAAGTGTAACATGCTCAAGCTTGCTACAGGTATGTGAGTACTAAATATATCTTCATCAAACTGCTCTGTGATAGCCATTGCCCTCGGTACTTGGGCTACAATCAGTGGGCAAAGATCCATGCTATCTCATGGGGCCCACAGTCTAGCAGGAGGGACAAAGAGTAAGCAATAAGTATCATGAAGAAGAAAAAGATCTAGTATTCTAATGTATTAGAACATGATAAGTGCTATGGAAAATAAAAGTAAAGCAGGCTAAAGGGATTTGAGAGTATCCATGGGGATGTAGTGGGAGAAAGTTATAGAATTACACCTTGTTGGGGCAACATTTATTACAGTTAAGAAAGTGAAGGGATTGACCTTGCTGGTACTGGAGTAAGAAGAACCACTGAAGAAGTCCTGTGGCAGGAGGATGCCTGGTGTATTAAAGAAATAGCAAGGAGAGCAGAGCAGCTAGAGCCAAGTGAGCAAGGGAGAAAGGAGCAGTGGGTGGGCAGAAATCACTGGGGAGAGGAAGAAGGTGACTACACATCATATAATGGGACCTGGGAGACTATTTTGGTAATTTTGTGTTTTGTTTTTGTTTTTCTGAATGAAATGGGAAGTAGTACAAGATTTGGGAAGAAGAATGTATGATGTGGTTTATATTTTCATAAGAATTAGGCAGGCGACTCTGTTGAGAAACAGAGAGAGCTCTTAGAAGACGGTTGCTTGTCTTGGGCCATGGTGGTAAGAGTGGAAGTACTAGTAGAAGTAGTCCAGGAAGTTGTCTGGAGGGGAGGGGAACACTCAGTCCCCTCGGGAGATAGCTATAGTCTGATTGCCAAAGGTCCGGGGATTGGTGGCTGGACCTAGGTTCTGACAGAGAGTAGTTAGAGCACTAGTCACATTTTGGGAGAGTTGTTAATGGAAGTGGATTTAAATCTGGTCTGCATGATTGTCTTAGTCACTTTCCTTGTCACTGGGACACAATACCCAACACCACCAACTTAATGGAGGAAAGGTTTATTTTGACTCACAGTTTTAGTCAGCTGGCTCCAAGGCAGGATGGCAAGGCAGAGGGGAATAGCAAAGGAAAAGTTGCTTACCTCCTGGCAGCCAGGAAGCAGAGAGTGAGGGAAGGAAGTGGGGAGGGAGATACACCCTACCAGATCATTGCCCCTTCTAACCTGCCTCTTAGGACCAGGCCTCATCTCCTAACATCACAGTTAGCCGTAGAAACCCTGTGGCTATAGAAGTATAGAAGTTAGCTATAGAAGCCCTGTGGTCTGTCTAGTCAGCCTCTAGAATGCCCCACTGGAGAGCCCATGGACTTCTCGAGATCATCTAGATATAAACCTTAATTGTCGTCTCAAAGACATTGCAAGACAGTCTAGAAAACCTTCTAGTGTTAGTTAACCAAGTCTGTTGTAGATAGAAGCCTGCCTGTGCTTTGCTAGGTGATGTGGAGCTCAGCAGTATATTGTGGGTCAGTGTGCTAGTAGTGCAGGGAAGCTATCTGTGCTATACTCTTCAGAGCAACTTTCTGTGACTGCCACAAACTAAGACAATGAAGAAAACTTTCAGAGAATCACGAAAATTGTGAAAGAACATAGTGAATGATCAAAGGAGCTCAGACTTTTTATTAGCCTTAAGGAAAAAAAATCGAGCCATAGAGACTTGTCTTCAGGTATTGGAAAAATTGTTTACAGAAACAGATTTGATGTTATTATGACCTGGCCTGCCTGGAGCATCCAAGTGGGGATCTGCAGGAAAGTGCTAGCAGCTGCCTGCAAAGCTCCTGCTGAAGCCCAAAGGCCTTGCACTGCTGTCACCAGACCTAGGTTTCTCTGCACAAGTTCTTCTCCTTGCTACAATCTAACCCCAAGGTGTGCTGGAGGTACACTAAGAAATATAGTTCCCTGGCTTTCAGCCCCAGCCACACAGGGGACAGTATGAGAGGGGGAAGAAGGCGTTTAAATTACTCACAGGCAATATGGCTCAGGATCTAAAGACACTGATAAAGCAGTGTGAGAAGTAGTAAAGCCACTACCTGATGAGCATGGGCCTTTTGAAAGGATATGTGCACAAGGTGGAAGGAACAGGATGTGTCAAGGCCAGATGTAAGAGAATGACATGAATCTACATAGATGTCATCAGAAGACTCAAGTTGAAAAGAGATTATGATCCTTTGGAGAAAAGCAAGAAAAACAAGAAGCTGTGGGCCTTCAGCACAGGAGTGATCAATAAGGATGTGATTTAGTTATGCATGCTCCCTTTTTATGTGGAGGGCAGTGCTGGGGATCGAACTCAGGGCCTTGCGCTTGCTAGGCAAGTACTCTATCACTGCACTGTCCCATTTTTAATTTGTTTATTTGATTTTGTCTTCATTTTGTTTTTTTTCTTTTTTTAAACTTGTTTCTGAAGCCCAAGATAAGTAAAAAGAACTGCCAGTCCTTTTATTTTTTAATATTTTTAATTTTAAAATACTAATTTACATATTTGTGGGGTACCCTGTAACATTTCAGTGCATGTTCATAGATCAACTGGCATATCTTTTACCTCAGACATTTATAATTTCTTTGTGTTTAAGAACATTCAAAATTATTTATGCTAGTCATTTTGAAATAATTCAGTTGTTTGTTGTCAACTGTAGTTATCCTACTGTGCTTTAGAACATTAGAAGTTATTCCTCCTATCCAACTGCGTCTTCTTCACCATCCTCTCTCCATTCCTCCCTCCCCAGCGCCCTTCCCAGGCTCTGCTAATCACTATCCTAGTTTCTACTTCTCTGGGATTAACTCTGCTTCTACCTATGAGTGAGACATGCAGTATTTATCTTTCTGTGCCTGTCATATTTCACTTAACATAATGCCTTCATGTTGCTGCAAATGACAGAATTTTTCTTTTTGTATCAATGAGCAATATTCTGTTGTATATATGTTCCAAATTTTCTTTATCTACTCATCCATCCATTCATGGATACCTGGATTGATTTTGTTTCTTGACTCTTATGAACAGTGCTGTAGTAAACATGGGAGTAAAGATGTCTCTTCTTTTTTTTTTTTTTTAGGTTAAGATTTGTAATATTTATTAAAGATAAAAAAGTATTTCTTATTGTTGCTCAGAAAAAGAGTAAAATTCAATAGAATATCAGCAAGAAAATAATTTTAATAAAGTCCTGTAAGACACTGATGG
>PVJO010028152.1:0-18594 GCA_004026905.1 Hystrix cristata
GAAGTGTTTCTGAAACATAAGATTGGCGATATGGAGAGGACATCATGAAAGGGGCACTTAAGGATGGGAGGACACTTGACGGTCCAAAGACGTTCTTTATGACCCGAGTCTTCGCAGTTAGACCTGGGTTCGCTCTGTGCACTGCCCTGGGAAGTCGGAGTAGGGCCTCCTGATGGTTTTGCGTAGCCATGGCTCCAGGCCAGTGGGCAGAGTGAGCAGAGGCCCTTAGAGGGCAGCAGAGGATCAGATACTGAGAGAGTCATCAGAGGGGCAAGTGCTGTCTGAGCGGAGACCCTGTCTGTCATTAGGCGTGAGGCTGAACTCTGTGCCTGTGTAGTCCTCAGTATAAATAAGAAAATCCAGAGGAGGGAAGTGTAAAAACTCACAAGGTCAAATGCCTTCAGGGAGGTGCCAAGAAACATACGTCTATGACCGTGACCAGTCATAGACAAAGGGCAAGTCAAGGTCTGTGGCCAACGCGAGAGCCGTTGCCCACTCTGCAAGCATGCAAATGAATTCAAATGAGTGCAAGCGAGATGGGGCTTCAGTGGGCACCCACAGGTGGCATCTTTGCATCTGTGGCAACCGCCCCCTGTGGGATGCAGGGCAGGAGGGAATGCTGGGCTGCACGGAGCCATGCCAGAACTCCATTTAAGGATGGCGAAGGAGGAAGGAAGCACAGAGGTGAGAACTAGAATCAGGACTAGAGAAAGATGCAACTGAGGACTGAGATCAGGTGAACAAGTTAGGTTGGTTGTTAATGGTGAACAGGATTAAGATAATAGTTATTAGGCACTTACTGTGTTCATCAACAAATGTGTACACGACTCTTCCAGTTCTCATAACAGCACTTGAAAGAGTCAGTTATTGTCCTCATCAGCACAGGGACGGATTGACTCACCTCACGTCAGTGCACAGGAACTCAGGTCCACCTAACTCCGACTTCGAGTCCCTGAAGCAGCGGCAAGCACAGGCTGGGGAATCAGAAAGCCAAAGATGAGGCACCATAGTGGCTGTAGGCGGGCTTAGTTGCGTTCACCAGGAAGGCTGTTGGAATACAGGTTCTGACTCAGGAGACACAGGGGAAGCTCGAGACGCTGACTCGCTACCAAGACCCCAGGCGTTGTCCATTTCACTCCCCTACATACGTGGAGCAGTGAGGTTGCAAGCCCGGCTACACAGGCCTTGTGTCGTGACATTAGGCTCTGCGGGCTTCTCTCTGATTTGAAAGTCTGGGCCATATCGAGGAGTATCCTGGTACAGGGACAAGGAGTGTAAGTGCGCACAGAAGAGGTTCACCGCCATGAGGGCTGCTTCTCTCTCCGCAGATCTGGGTTTTCCTCTGTGCAGAAGCAACTACTCTTCTGAAGAATGAGTCTCTTCATTTATACAGTGGGAATGATAGAAGTATTTACTACTAAATGAACAATAATACACTTTACCAATGTTGATATTTTATATCTTAAAATAACTAGACTGATTAGGGTCTTGGCACACTTTTGGGCACCCTCGCCATCATCTTTATCATTATTATTTTAGATTTACAATGTGTTGAGACCGCACAGTAAAAATGTTTAACAGTAAAAGTACGGAGCTGCCGTAAAGTCTTTCCCTGAGCCGGCTCTCCTTCCAGCCTGACTCCTCCAGGATGCACTTGTCCAGGCTCCCACCGTGAGCAGCCCCAGCCCGGCCCAGCCTGCGGCTGGTCTCATTATTCAGAACTCCTGCCGGCTCTGTTCCCACCATTTGCTATTGGGATAAATGAACGTATCCCCATGCCTGGCTTTCAAAGAATGCCGGGGGATGATTTACTAATACAAATCTAAGCAAGTGAGAGCTAGAGAAGCAAGGTCCTTGACTAACCATCTTTAGTTTTCTAATCTCTTGTACAATCTAACAGACACATTTGGGAAACTGTGGCTCAGCATTTGTGGTAGAAAAGATTCTGATCTCTGGATTAGAGGATCTGAGATTGATTGTTTTCCCATGGTTGACACTTGAAAGCTTGGCTTCTTATCCTCGCTCAGCTCTCTAGATGTGGAGAGTTAACTTCATCACCTAGACTAGGGCTATTTTGTCATTTGTGTTTGAGTGACTTCTCTTGGATCCACCTGGTTGGAGGGATATAAAAGACCATTTTTGGGAAGAGAGAATTAATACTGTGGTGGCTGTGTCTGCCAGATTTTTACATCTCCCCACTCATGTAATCATTTACACGAAACTCCCTTCAGTGGGCAAGAACTCACAGTGGAGGGAATTTGTCTGTAATAAACCGCTTGGCTCGTGTTACACTGAATTAGATCGGATCCATTTCACTCATTCTTAATTCCTTCCAATCACATCAGAATGCTCCTTAAATGAGACGCCTGCAGACAGATCTGGCTCCTTAAGGGACATGAACAGATATGAACATAAATGTTGAGCTGCTTTTTAGGGAAGAAGATTTCAGTTTGTGGATGATCGGAGGAAGAATGGTAGAATAAAGAGCTAGGTTTACAGGAATATTTGAGGAGGAAAATTAATATGCAAGACAGATTATTGTATAATTTTTGCTAATGAGGGCCTCAGCACAATTTCAGACAACATCTCCTTCCTGTTCATTGTTATTATTTTGTATTTTCAATTGATGTATGTTTGAATCCAAAAGCTTTCTAGGTCATTACCTTAAGTTTGAAGGAAAAGATGTTGCTCTTTCATCAGAATTGTAGAAACCCATGTTTTATTTATCGGAGAAATGAGTCTAAGTGAGCATTACCATGTTGGAAGGCCTCCGATGAGTACATCTCTTCAGAATGCTGATTTCCCATGAGCATATATCAGCTCACATTAATGTGCATGTAGATAGGTGTGCCATCTGCTAGGGCTTTGAATGCCAGGAAGCATTTCTACGGTTTTCTTTTGGAGTCAAACTAATGCAAAGTGTGCCGGGGACTCTCGGTAAACCTGCTGCTCAGGCCAGCTCTGGGGAGGTCGTATCAGACCGCTCGTCACGAGCCTTTGTTACCTTTCAGCCAGAACCCCAGATCCCACCACCCTTGCAACTCTTGGAGGATTTATTGCCCCGCTTCTCACTTTGAATCTTCGCTATATTTTTCTTCATTCTTGTGATCTTTCTTGTGTGTGTGTGTTCCTTCCAAGTAATTATCAGAAAATAAAAGCCAAGCGATCACAGTAGGAGTTAGTGGCTGAATCTGTTTTTCTTTGGTCAGAGAAGTGAATGTACTCAGCTGGACAATAAAATAGAGACAGTGGAAGACCAGATTGTTTCAACCAATTTCCACCAAAGTAAAACTGGATGATGAACTATTATGGCTGGATGCACACTGTGTCAAGAGACTGATGAGTAATTATGATTTTTGATGTCAGGTGCTGACATGCACTTGATACGTACGGTAAAAAGAGAAAGACAATGAGGAAAACTTGTAGCTAAGTAACCCATGAAATCTTTAGAGTTGGAGGCCTGTCAAGAGCATGTTAAATATTAAACACCTGTAAATTACTTCTTCCAAAAGACAACTCAGATACCAACGCAGGAAAAGCAGCAAATGTGAAATTCTCTGGCTTGGGTCACACCTTACATCCCGAGAGGTGTTTATACGCTTTGTACAGTAGAATCATTCACGGAAAAACCAGCAGGAAGGGCAGAGAGACTGCTGGCTGTTTGAAGTGTTATTTTAAGAACAAATACTTTCTCTTTTTAACTAGGAAATGTATGCTGTTTATTTTCATGCATGGCGATGGGTCAGCGGATATTTTTTGAGATCTTCTTTTGGTGTGTTTTGTTTTTAAGGACCACCCTTAGGCAGACACCCATACCAGACCATAAGAACATCCCAGGGCAGATTTTTATTTGCTTTCCATGTAAGAGCCTAAGGAGGCCCTGACTCTGGCAGTACTTAACAACTGGTAGACAGTACATTCATACTTGAGGATAATGATGGATTTTAGGCTAAATATGTCCTGAGAGCAGGAGTCTTTTTGTGAACAATATTAATAAAAATATTAAAACTTTATTGAACACTTATTTCAGGCAAGATGCTACACATTCCAGGTGGATTTTAGCAAACTCATTGTTGGGCTAACTCTATGAGGCAGATAATTTTCCCTCCTTCAGAAATTAAACAAAATTTAAAAAGACAACATTGCAGGTGAGAAGGATGGGTTGGCAGCCCAGTTAGAAAGCGCAGTGCTACAACTGTGATCTGCACCAAGATGGCCTCCCCGGAACTCATCTCTTAACTGACCAGTGCTCCATCCTTCCTTGTCACGTGCCCCTGCCCCGTTGTCACCACCATCATCAGAGAGGCGACATAAGGAAAGGGCTGACAACAAGAAGAGGATTGTCAGAGAAAGTCTGCAGTGTGGCATAAGGACGGCTCGCTAGACAGCTTTCTTTTGGGCTTCCAGACGCGGTGAGCTCCATCTGCCTCAGGAGTCCTGCGGAAAGTATGCCCGTCTCTGGGAGGTGGTGTGCGCAAAACACCTAAGTGCGGGAGAGCTGGTGCCTGTCTCCTTGTTCTATACCACTTTCAGAGTCATGATCAGACTGCAAATATAATGGAATGTGCTGGGAAATGACTGCCGCTGTGGGAGGGCAGCTGATCTCATTTAGCTGTATGATGATGACATGGAAGGTCTGACATGCACGCGCTGGCCTTGGGTAGTCACAGATTCACCAGATTCGACCGACTATAGGTCAAAAGTGTTTTTAAAAAATTGCATCCGTTCTGAATGTTCACAAGCCTTTTTGTTGTCTTCTCTAAACACTACAGAGAGTAAGACCAGTAACTGATTAACAGCAATTCGCAAGGAGCTTGTGTTGTATTAGGCAATATGAGCAGTCTAGAAATGCCTGGGTACAGTGGAGGATGTCCACGGATTGTGTGTGAGCACGGTGGCATCTCCTATTGGACCTGAGCATCCCAGGTTTTGGTTCCAGGGAGAGCCCTGCGTGCAGCGTGTGCAGACTCTGGGGTGGCTGGAAGCCTGTAGGCTAGACTCCTCTCCTTCACTTCCACAGGCTCTTCGTCACAAAACTGGACTTGAGCCACACTGAGCAGCCTATCAGGGAGCCAGGAGCTTCCGTCCCAGGGCATGACTGACCCCGGGCTTGTATGAGGATCGGCAGAGGCGAACCGCGATGTCTGCTTGAGCAGACCAGGCCTCCTGCGTGTGACTTCCCCGCCCTGCTCTTCTCCCCCAAGGCTGATTCCGGCAGGAGAACACCTCAGAGGTCTTTAACTGAGGTTGTTTCATTGAGGTTAAAATTATTTCTTGCTGGATAATATATTTAGAGCAGCTATGCGAAGGAATAGAATCTCCAATGACATCTTTCTCATAGAAAAGCTCTGGAAAGTGAATGGTGTAATTCTCGGCTTTTGGTTTGTTTCTAGCTGCTGTCAAGTAGGGACGCGGCTCTTCACTGTGGGACACCTCAGTAGGGGCCCCAAAATCACAAGACTGGGAAGATTCCAGCAGTGTGACGTTCATCAGAGTTTTCTCTTCTTTATTTTTTTCATGTAATTTCTGTATTTGCTATATTTAACCTTGTAACACTAAATCTTTCTAAGTTGTTTGTGTATCATCTTTTGCTTCACTCTCTGTATTTTATTATTGTAGTTCACAAATGAGTTCACAAACTGTCAACATGTGTTGACAGTTGAATTATGATTATTATGGTTTAAAGTTTGGGTTAAACTGAAAGGTCAGAATTCTCTCTCTCTTTCTTTCTTCCCTCTCCCCTTCCTTCCTTCTGTTTGTGTTTTATTATTCCACGCAAAACCACTGTGTTACTTTTAACTTCGCACATACTCCAAGCTTACGGTGCACTTACATCCAGTTACATTAACACTCATCATAGTTTCTGCTTGTTTGACAAGGCCATGGTTCAACATCAAACAATGTATATGCAAAAAAACTTTCCTTCATTTTGTACTTAATATAGGGTCAAATCCTTGAGTATCTAATATACTTAAGGAATTTTTAAAAATCAGTTTAAAAAATTTATTAGTATATGTTTGTGATCCATAAATACCTTCATTACACAGAACTGATATGTATACATATTGCATCTTGGCCCTTTTCTCTTCCCCTTTGTTTCTTTTGATAATTCTGAGATTCTTCTTATCTTGTCTGTTCAAATTGCGAACAGAAACAAAACCATGAACTAGAATAGAATTGAATTCAGCTATATTTTGGAGAACAATTTCACCTTTTGTACGGCTTTAAGCTTTATTTATTATTATTTATGCTACATTAATATCTGATATTTTTCTGTTGGAAGTAGGGAAAAGCTGTATCTTTTTTTCTCTGACAGTAGTTTCCTTCCAAGCCTCTCTTTTTGATCAAGTTTGTAGGGTAGTGTTGAGCTAAGTAATCTTTTACTTCAAAACTCCAGCGTTCTGTATATTCGAGGTAACCTCTACACAGGATATAAACTATTTGCTTCAGTGATTTCTTCTCCTTCTGAAAAGCATCTGTCTCTTTCTCACTTAGTGCCTGCTGGCAAATCTTACTCGGGTTTGGATGAGGAACCGGGGAAACTAATTTCCAGTGTCTTACACATTTCCCGGGCAGGACGCAGTCATGTGCTTAAATCATGGTGTCATGCAATACCCAGGCTGTCTTTCGCTTTACCGCAAATTCCTGCAATCACTTGTCACACCTTGACTATTTTTCAAAATGTATCCATATCTGTCAAGTTTAAAGGTCCAGTTTGTGACCATACACTGGACATTGGCAACAGCATAATGTGATGGAGGAAACATTAAAAATTTGGTGTCAGAAGGCTGATTTCAGTTCTAGTTCTATCGATTATTCTGTGTTTGATGTTGAGCATGTTCCTGGTTCATCGTGAGTTTCAGTAGCTTTAACGATCAAATGAGATCTGTTAAAACAATAATTTTTAAAGATAGGTTTATATATTTTGCATGATTATTTGTATTTACTTATGTTTATATGTAAATTAAATGTAAATATAATTTTACTTATGTGTTACACTTTACATATTACATATGATTTTATATATTATATGTGTAAAAAGTCATTTTTCTTTTCTAGTTTCATTTCAAAGTTGATGTGGTTTATTCTAGGTCAGTCAGTATACTCACTCCTTTGTCCTTGCTAGTCTCAGAAATCCCTCCTTTTTGCTGCTGAGGTGACCAGCCTCTCGCCTCAATGGTCACTGAGCCTTATTTCCTGTCTGGTCCTGGAGAACGTGGCTCATGGTGGGTACTAGTTCCCAACACTAGTAGGTTCCCTAGACCTAGAAGGCGCTGAGTTCTGTGTGATCTCGGTTTAAATATCACTCTGGCAGATGGCGCAAACATCCTGGTAGCCTTAGAAAGGTAAAATGAGTATGTCTAGCTCCTCGACAAAGGCTTCATGTTATAGCTACTTCTATAGATAACTGTGTCGACCACATCTGGGGTACAGTAAACAGATTTTAGGAGGAAAGGACGGCACCGTGCTCTGCTGACTCAGGGAATACGTGTGGGAATGCTCGGGACTGATCAGCCCTGTTACACAGCCCTGCTGTGCCGCAGGACTGGAGCTGATGGAGGAGGTGGCTGTTGAGCAGCTACTGGGCGGGCCGTGTGTGCAGCGTGGACGGCGAATCAAGGGGACAGTTCTCACCCTGCGAGGGGCAGAGCGGGCTGGGCGGGAATGCACGCCGTTACCCAGAATAATGTGAAATTTAAACCTTAGGAAATGCTTATTTCGGGAATATTCCACATAATATTTTTGGACTGCAATTTATTGCAGATAACTGAAATCTTGCAAAGTGAAACAGCAGATAAGGTGAGACTACTGTGTAAGAAAATATGAAGCCATGAAAACATTTGAGGTAGTGTTTGGGAAACAGCAAAACATAAGCTGTGACTGAGTACATCACCTAAAAGAGAGAAGAATAGTAAGAAATTATCCTGATCAGAAGAAATTGCAAAGTCTGTTTTGCAAGCTCAAGGGCTGGGTTAAACCAAGAGTCAGGATGCTATTCTTCTTTCTTTAAGGTGCTGGGGTTGAACCCAGAGACTTCACACTGAGCCGCACCCTGAGCCCTTTTTGTCTTGAGGCAGGTCTTGCTAAATTGCTAATTGCCCAGGCTGGGCTTGAAATTGTGATTCTCCTGTCTCAGCCTCCCAAGCAGCTGAGATTACAGGCATGGACCACCATGCTCAGCCAGAAGGCTCTTTTAGAAACATCACTCTGAGGTTGTTGATTCGTAAAACATTATGATGATATTTTAAGTTGGATTTATCAGCTATATTTATTACCAAAGAGAGATCGCCCCTGCATATATGAGCATGAACATCAGCAAAGATTAAGATAAGTACTAAAATGGGAGAAATTGAGCACTATGCATTTGAACATAAAATTTCTTTAAAATGTATTTTTAAAAAACTGGTAGAGGTGGATCTTAGTGGGAAAAATTGGAGACATACAACTGCCACAATGTTCAGGTTCAGGATTTCTATCATGTTTACTTTTTCTGTGCTTTCTGCTGCATGTGAGATGCACATTTTTAAAGTAAATGTAACAGATGTAATA
This sequence comes from Hystrix cristata, assembly GCA_004026905.1. Taxonomy (NCBI): domain Eukaryota; kingdom Metazoa; phylum Chordata; class Mammalia; order Rodentia; family Hystricidae; genus Hystrix; species Hystrix cristata. Next base: position 8,551 of record PVJO010028152.1, read on the forward strand.
TGATGGCTTCAGCTCTTCCTCCTCTTTCCCACACTGAACACAGTTTTCGGTATCTACAGTGTAATTTAGTGCTCTGGGCCATTTGTTCCCAACGTTAGACTGCCGAATTTCATAGGTGAAGACATCCCCTGAGATGAAGTGAGGGGCCCTGAAATTCCATTATTGTGAGCTAAAGGGAAGTTTGTTTTTTTTAACGTACTCCTTGATTTGAACAAAACTGAAGCGAGCAGAGGTAGCACTGATTGAAGAGCAGAACCCAGAGGTAAGAGGACAGGTGGACATGCACCAGGGCAAAGAGGTAAGTACTGACCTCAGGCACCAGACTGAAGAAGCATTTTAGGAGTATGATGTGTAAAGTTGGAGAACAGGTTGTGTCTTAGTTACTTTCTCATTGCTGGGACAAGTACCTGGCACTACAATTAAAGGAGGAGGGTTTATTTGGGCTCACACTTTGTGCAGGTTTCAGTCCATAGTTGGCTGGCTCCAAGTCAGTGCAGCCTGGCAGAGGGCATCACAAGGGAGAAAGAGTCCATGGCATGCAGGAAAGAAGCAGAGAGATTTCCTTCTTTTTTCTCTATCTTATTCTATCCAGCCTAAAAGTCTATTGGTTGGTGCAACCCACAGCCAGGGAGGGTCTTCTCTCTTCAGTAAATACATGCCCATACCCAGAACTATGCTGAACCCATCAGTGGACGGATCCAGTATCACAAACCTACAACACAGTCACTCCCTAAAGCCCTGCTATGCCCACATGAGGCTGTGGTGACATTTAGATATAAGCCACAATAGGTTGTTAGTAAGGAGCAGGAGATATTGAGGAAAACTCTGTCTACCTTGGATAACTGGTTGATGCTGACACTGTTTGTTAACTGGTAAAGAATAAAGAATGAGCTAAAATGAAATGGTTAAGGATGCATTAAAGAGCTGAGGAAAATGGCAAAGGATCGGAATAACCAGTCTCAGTAAAAGAAATGGCAGTGACGATGGCCAAAGAGATGCCTAAAAATCACATTTAACCTCAATGAGGTCGCAGCCAGAAGAACAGAGATTATTATTGCAATTTTTTATCACCCCTTATTGGTAACAACAGCAGCTTTTAATATTTTCCCACCTTAAAATGCATGAGGTGTGATATTCTCATCCTAAACATAATCTCATCAAGCTTCAACATAGACAAAACTGGCTTTATAATATGTAAAACTGCCTACTGGGTAGCTGTAATTCTACCGCTTTTCTTCTAAATATCCAAGTGAATAAATGTTCTCTTATAATAGCAGTAAGTTTATGATGAGCTTTAAGTAATTTTATTTCGGTTTTGATAGTTCAACCATTATTTGAGTAAATTGCCTACCTATACTTCTCAGCTAATCTTAACAAGAAATTTAAGATTAGTCCACGTTTCAATTCTCAAACTTGTGGGCCCAGCAAATGAGGCCTTGAGAAGCCGGATGCTCTGCCAGAGCCTGTTTCCAAAGGTGCTGTCCAGAAGGCGTCTCCCCACGCGCATTTCTGCTACCTTTGCTAGAGCCAGAGTCTGCGCTCTCCCTCCGGAATCTGGCCGTTTAGGAGGCGCCTGCCGACAGACACGCGGCTTCTGAGGCAGCCTCTGGACTGACAGTTGCACGGTTAGCTTCGATTAGCTTCGAGCACCAAGCCCGCAGGAAGAGCCGCCGTTGGGCGAGGAGCCTGACAGGCCCACAGCAAGCCGCAGGACGACCCGGAAAGCGCGGACGAGGGTCATTTTTCATGCCGACTAGAGCGAGCTGAGGGATGGTCAGAGAGCCGGCAAACGTTACTCCTGCGGCTCCCGTTGGGGCGTTTCTGAGGAGCTTCAGGTGTGACTCGGCAGACGGGTCTCCGAGGCCCAGCAGGACGCCGGCAGGACCAGGACAGGACGGTGAGCGCGTCTCCGGCAGGGCTCCGCCCGCACCTTCCACACCGCGCGGATGGCCTGTTGGAGGGATGCGGTCCCACAGTCGGCCCCCTTGTATGTGCAGGTTTGACTTTGTGATGTTGCTGAAAGCTGACCGCATCCGTAGAAACTGGATGCAGAACTTTGAATGTTGCTCTTTTCCCAGAGTGACGCCGCACAGAAGAATCTCTCTGGGGGGACCAGGGAGCGTGCGGGCTGCAGCTCCCGGTCAGCACACGGTCAGGAGCCCGCCCGACCAAGCTCTACAGTGGACTGTGCATGTTCTGGAGGACGCAGAGGCCTCGAGCTGGAGCGCAGCGGCCGCGAGAACTGCAGACAGGGCGAGAGCATCCGCGGGCAGCAGCAGGCGCCCCGCGGGACTCGGTGCAGAAGGACAGCGCGTGGGACGCTTTCTCCTCCAGCCTCCTGGACGCCACATCGTGGTGCGCGTGGCAAGAATGAAGGCCACGGCGTCTGCTTATTTGGGCCGTTACTCGGAGCTGGCTTTACAGCGACCGGCTTTGAAGGAGGAGGACACGTCTGTCTCCAGGATGGAGAGTAGACGGTTTATTTCTTTTTGAAGCATTCTCCAAACTCAGAGTTTCCCGGCGCAGGGCGAGCCCACTGCGAGCTGCGCCCACTGTGTGTTGTCGCACCGCATGGCCCAAGGACCGACCCGCGTGCTGGTGCTGCCCTCCGCTCTGTGAGCTTCGTTTGTTTCTGCCCTGTCTGTATCTTTCCAGAGTCGGAGCCGCACCTGTAAGGGCAGTCTCCCCGGCTCGCACGCTTTCCCGGGCTCGCTGGAGCGTCGAGCGCGTCAGGCGTTAGCTCATTCCTACCGTGTGGGTGGCTTGTCCTTACCAGATGGGCAGGAATTGAACCCATCCCCAACACTGTTACCACCATTTTCTCTAGTACCGGCTGCGTTAGTTTGGGTCTTCTTTGAAGCAGAGGTCAAGAGTGGATTAGACCTGCAAAATACTTATTAGAAAAAATGGCTGTGAAGTCAAGGGGATGGTGGGCAGAAGGACTAGGCAGGTAGCCACATTAGACCATGATGCTGGTCTGGCATTTGTGAAAGAGGAAGGGAGAAGTTTAGACAGGGAGCGTTTCAGCCCGGGGCACAGCTCTGAGAGAGCTTCCACGGAGCCAAGAAGTAGGCCCTGGCCGAGTTTTCCCATTGGAGAGTTTTGCATCTTGCATTGACAGAAACGAGCTGACTCTAATATCCCCTCCGTGCTCGCTTGCTGCATGGAAACTGCCCAGGGGCAGTGCGACTCAAAGGAATAGCAGTTGGGAGTCGCCCGCAGCACTTTTTTCTAGCACCAGACCTGCACAATACACTTTCATGGCCACACCACAGATCGCTAGCTGTTCAAATCTTCACACCCAGGCACAAGCCATATCAGTGAGGAAGACTTTGAGCCTCAGCCTCTACCACTATCAAATCAAAACCTCACGGGAGATGCCAAGTCAGCAGCGCTGGCCCAAGTTGCTTCCAAAATCCTAGTTCACAAATTCATGAAAAATAATGAGTGATTTTGAGCTGCTCAGTTTTGAGTTGGTGGAGGTTGTTGTGCTACAGCAGTTAACTAGAAGAGGTGTACTGAAATACTAGCTGCTTATTTTATGCCTATTATGAGCCAGGCATATTGCCACATATATTTCCAGTTCTTCCAGTAACCTTGTAAGATAAATATTTATTACTGTTTCACTGGCGCTGAAATTGAGCCCTAGGGAGATTATACAACTTTTCCAAGGGCACAGAGCTTGAAGTTGAAAATGTTGGATTCACCAGCAAATCTATATTCTTTCCACTCTATCAGTATGTCCTGATTCTGCAACAATAACACAATTTTCAAAATGGCTTGTGGGTGTGGAGTTGTAGCTGGCCTGTGTTTACTACACCCTTCGGGGCTGGTTTGTCAGATGCTTAGAATGCTAACTAGGACATACTGGAGCAAGTGAGGGAAGGGACCTCTCTCCACCGTGGATGCCTCTTTCAGCCTTTCTTTGTACTTCCTGTTCCTTACTGTCTACCTGGAACCTCCAAGGTGAAGGATTAACTTGAAGAGCCTCCCAGGAAGGAGTCAAGATTGAGGATAATAAACCTATTAATTAGAACTTAGCAGGGTGGTGAGGGCCCATGGATAACTGTAAGATCAGGCAGAACTTCCCACTGGGGAAGACGGTTGTGAATGACAGCGTTGGCCAGTGGAGCAGACCAGATTCCAGTGTGACAGGGAGGCTGTCAACGTAACTGCACAACATCTGTGCAGTTGGAAATAAAGGAAGATGAGTCAATTGGTGTATTTCAGCAGAGACAGAAGCCATCTACTAAAAAGAGAATTGCTGCTTTAATTCTGAAGTGCACATCAACAGACAAACATACACTTTCACATTGTGGTTCCTGCTCATCACGGCCACAGCATTATATTTTCTCTGTTATTTTATTTTAATTGCACCCCTTTGTATGTAGGACAGGTGGCGAATGAGTCCAGACACACTGCATCTTTCGGTAAACGAGAGTACGCCCGATGATCTGACTCGGTCAAAATCAACTAAGAATTAAATGGCGACAAGGGATTTTATGAAAAGATCTCCTTTCTCTCTGGCCTGTTCATTTAACTCTTACCTAAATATTCCAGGGGTCATTTTGCTCTCTTGTTCAACAGCAGCAAAAGTAAACAATCTTTGCCTGGCTCATTTGATTTGAGAATTTCGGTGTTTCTCAATTTTCAGTTCTCTGTGTACATACCTGACACCCAAAGGGCAACCTGCCTTTAAGTAATTATCACTTTAAATATTTCCCTATGAGCCAACCAATGTTTTGTTTGACTAAGCTTGTTTTAAGGTATTTGATCATTGCACAACATTCAGATATATCAAAACATCACACTACCCCATAAATATGTACAAGCATCATGTCTCAATTTAAATTAAAATAAAACTAAAAAAAAACCCCCAATTTAAAAATCGGGACCTTGGTTTAAATTAGCTGTTTGTGTCTCAGAGGCCCGCCCTGAGGGCTGGCTGGTCTCCCAGAGCTGTGGCTGGAGGGAAGGCCCCTTCCCCTGGGGAGATTCAAGTCATTTTCAACCTCGCACCTGCCTCTCTCCATGTTTTCCTCTCTGATCAAAGAAATGCTACTTTACTTTCAAGACCAGTTTGACTTGACCTATTTGTTCTTGGACTTTTTTCAGGTTTGCTTTTTATTGTTTGCAGTGCATATTTGCAGTGTGCCAGATTCCTTGGGTGGAGTTGGTGCACGGACATAAAACAGTTTAATACCTTTTTCACTCTTTTTCTTGCCCCACTCCATCTCGTAATCTCCCTCCCATTTGAGAAAGATCTATCATTAATTCCTATTATCTCTGTTTTATTTTAGTCTTTATTTATAATTTGGGTTTCTCATATAAGAGAAGCCATGAGATATTCAAGCTTCTGTGTGGGATTTATCTCACTTAACATGAAGGACCCATGTCCTGAAGTCTTGGAAAAGCGCTCCTGAACACGATCCTTCATGTTAAGTGACAGCCCAGCCTCAGTCCTCGGGCCTCCTTTTCTCAGTTCTAAAACGATGGTGCAAAACAGACTTTCGAGGCTTTGTGTGCTTTTTCATTTTGACATCCAAACATGTGACTCTGAGGAAGTTTGGGTGATTGGTCAGAAACAAGTGAAATACAGAAAATTCTTTAGTTTAAACCAAGAGTATGAGAACTCACCTGTAGTGAAGACATCTACACAGACAAGGAAACTACTGCCCTCCGGTCAGCTTCCGGCTTCAAGAGTGTCTGAACAACTTCACCTGCCGATCAGGAGGAAGGCTCATCTGGATTCTTCGAGACGCTCACAATTGATGCTGCTAAGAGCAGATCTGAAGCCCTCTTGGCCCTCCTCGCTGTCCCTGTGGGAACAGGTTGAACGACAGCCATGCACGAGATGCAGGTGAGTCCTGTGACTGTCAAGCTTGATTGTCCACCTGCCTGGTGAAGGGACTCTTGGAGAGGTGATTGGATGGGCGGGTTTATGCTGCTCCGTGGGATCCACTGATGTTTGTAGCTGAATGTGCCGGTAGGTGAGCATCCATCTCTTGCTGGTGCTCCTCTGTGCCCTGCTTCCCAGCCACCATGAAGGAGCGGCTCTGCTCCACCACGCCCTCCTGCCATGAGCTTCCTCCCTTGGAACAGCCAACCATGGGCTGAGACCTTTGCAACCACGAGTCAAATGGAAACTTTCCTCTTGTAAGCTTTGGGTGTTGAGTACTTTTCCCAGCAGTGGGAAAGCGGGCCAATGCAACTCCTAGTACAGCTTCCACGTCCCTTCCCTGGATATTTAAGGACCAGATGAGTGAGATATCACCTTTCCAACTGCACTGTCCTACCAGTATTCCGGGCTCCAATCCTGCTGAGGTCGGAGACCAAACTTGCATCTAAGACTTACTGCTTCTGCATGAGTTCACTGGAACCAGTTCGCCTTAGTTTCTGTAGAAATTATTTTCGTGTTTTGCTTACAATAGACACAGAAGCAAAAATCTATGTTTTCAGTCTTAGAGGTTTCTGGAAATAAATCTATCATATTCATGAAGAGATTTTATAATGTTTAAATAATAGTAGTGTATACTACAGATTTGTGTCGTTGCTACTTTGCCTGGTGATCATTTTTAGGAATGTGATATTTCATCATTGTAATTTTATTTGTTTTGGTAAATGGATTATTTATGACTCCTACAAATATAGACGATGAGATCTTGTGTGCCCCCATGTAGAAATACTGTAAATTAAATTGAGAACCAGGTTATTTTGGTGAAAGTTACATTGTTCTCTCTATGTTTTAGACTTCACTTGTAAAACTTGGCTTTAAGCATCTTTTTCTCGGATTCTGGTCATCAAACCCGGTCTCTTGAGCAAGCTCAGCAGGCCCTCTGCTCCTGAGCTCTGCCCAGCTTAGCTCTGAGCATCTGGAGAGAAGAATTCTTCACCTACACAATGCTCACCATATTCATCCTTTAAACAATTTGTGTAATTTACATTGTACTCACCATTTTACTTCTATAATAAAAATACTAAGGAGCGTTGTCCTAGCACTGGCCACATGCAGAATACGAGGGAAAGCCTTTTTTGTGGGTTGTTCCAAATGTTGTTGTATGTTGATCTTATTTTGTGGCCGAGGAACGTGAGGCTCAGGCAGGTGGAGTAACTTCTGTTTTCACAGCTTCCGAGACTGAGTTGACCAATGTGCCTGCAGGACCACAATTTCAATTACTATAATGGTTCGAGTCTGAGCCAATTCACCCTTGAGTTCCTCCTGGGGAGAAAAAGCCTCTTTGGGGGTCTTGATAATGGGCCTGTGGTTCGTTTAATCAATTTGCTCAACAAGTAAACGTATTGAGAAAAACACTGCAGTTGGGTTTAGCAATAAAGCCTACGCCTTCAAGGAGCTTCAGCAGGAAGACAGGAGCTAAATAATCACCCATAAATACGCAGTTAGTCAGAGAGTGATAAGGGCTATAGAGGAGAGGAAATCAAGGCGGAGAGGAAGAAACTGTTTAGGAAGAAAGGAACTGTTTGATTTTATGAATAGTGTGACCAAAAAAGTCTCATCAGCGAGGTGACACCGGGCAAACTGAGAGCGAGGAGAAGGCACACAGAACCCTCAACAAAATGTGTGTTTGTGGGGGAATCATTCCGGAAAAGTCCTGAGGCAGCGAGCGGCACGGGGCGTCTCCCGTCTCCCGGGGAGAGCAGCAGAGAGTAGGGCAGAAGGTAGCTGGGCATGCACAGAGCATGCGTGGTTTTGAAAGGGTTTTGCTCGTGCTCTGGCAGGGTGGGAAGTGCTTAGGAGCTGGGGCAGAAGAAAGTCATGGTTGATTTGTATTTTAGAGAGAATCACTCAGCATTCCGACATGCGGGAAAAGGAGAGGACAGAGATGGAGCACAGTGAGCATGTTCAGGGAGGGCAGCCACTGGAAGAGTCCAAGTGAAAGAGTGTGGAAACCCAGATCTGGTGTCAGAGGGGAGCAGGCCGAGAAGGGCCAGATTCCATTATCTCCACCGTAAAGTTGACTGGACTGGTTATTCACTAGTTTTGCAATGGAAAGGAAAAATCTGAGTTTAGACTTTGTTTTCTGATCAATCAAAAGAAGAGAGTTATCACCTCCTGACAGGGCAGACTGGGGGAGGAGCAGGATTGGAGAAAAATCAAATGTGGAGAGTGGGGTGAGCCGGGTAGGGGAGCTGGGGCGAAGCAGGCACTGATGCCACTTCAGAGCTAGAGACGGAGGATCTGAATCTCCAGGTGCCGCTGGCTGGCTTCCTGGCAGTCCTTACGGTCGGTTGTAGGGAAAGAGAGCAGAGGTCGCGTCTGGGAAAGCTGGAGGGTCTTCCCGTAGAGGTTGTGGACAGTGATGGAAATAGACCTGGGGGATGGAAGAAAGGCCAGGAAGAGCATCCCTACTTTTTTCACGTGGAAGCTAAGGAGATCTTTAGTGTTAAGATCTTTCTTCATAATCTTGGCTTTCTAATTAAACCATCATGGGTATGACTGCTGTACATTTCTTTACTTTTTTAAATGGCAATTTAAAATGCCTGTAGTAAAGTACTCTAATTTTAAATGTATTGCTCTTTGAATGTATGCATGTATCTATATATCTGTCTATAATTATACATATGTGTTCATATATCCATGTATTCACCTCTGAAATAAAATACCTCTGGATACAAAATATTTCCAGTACTCAAAAAGATTTTATTTTGATCCTTCCTAATCAGTTTACCTCCTCCTCTCTGGAACAATGTGTGTGCTTTTGGATATTGGCTCTGTTGCTCACAATAAAGTCTATCAATAATTTATTATTTCATTGCTGAGTAGTTCTCCAGTATATGAGAATATTCGTTTGTCTGCTCATTCTTTTGTTGGTGCTATTTGGGTTGTTTTCAGTTTGAGGCTCTTATGAATAATGCTACTGCGGACTCTCTTTGTCCTGCTCTCTTGAAGATGCTTACATTATTTTTATTGGGTATTACGCATAAAGGTGGGTTTGTCATGTTGTATATTAGGAATGTGACTGACTTTAGCAGGTCCTGCCAAAACTCTTCCAGGTGGTATTTATGCAAATTGCACCAAGTGACACAATTAACAACAGTGTTTTAGGGTTGCAGTTGCGTTAGCTTTTGCCAAAGCTTAGTATTGTCAAATTTCAAGAAAATGTCAGGTTTTCTGTTGGATGTTCATTTTATCATTTTTTACATTTAATTTTTAATTGACTGATGAATGTCACTGAGCACTTTTTAAAATTCTTATGGCTATCCTTATTATATGTACCTTTTGAAACTCTTTTTTACAAGAATTTTTCATATATGCTGGTTATAAACTCTTCATCACTTATCCATTTTGTGAATATCTCCTCCTCCTTATAAATTGACTTTTTACCATCTTAACAGGAGTCTTTTGATAAATAGAAGCTCTTAATTTTAATGATGTCTTTCTCTGTATTTTTAAATGCTTCAAGTATTTTGTGTCCTGTGTAATAAATCTGCCTAAACCCAAGGTGTTGGAGGTATTCTACATTAATTCCAGAAGCTTTATTATTTTCTCTCACATCGAAGACTACTAATAATCTAGAATTTGGTTTTGTGTGTTAGATAAAGTACCAGTCCACAGTCGTTGTTTCAACATGGATATACAATGTCCCCGCATTTCTGAAAGGGCAGGACAATTATTTCTGCTAAATGTCAGCAGCATCTTCATCATAGATCGTATCAGTCTGTCCAAGTGCTAATTCCACATTGTCGTTATTGGCTTTATAGTAATTTACAATAATTCTTGAAAATTCATAGTTTGTGTTCTCCAAAATTGTCGTTATTACTCAAAACTGTCTTAGCTAGATTCTTTTATATTTTCATATAAATTAAAAAAAAAAAAACTTCTCAGATTCCTTGGGAAAACAATTCCTGCCAGAATTTTGATTGGGTTTAGGATTACATTGAATCTACCACTCAATTTCAGGAAAACTTGCCTTTTAATTTAGTTTTCCTATCCATCACCATGACATATCTCTTAATTTACTTGGTTTTCATAAAAAATGTACCTCAGTACCATTTGTAGAAATTTGCATATCATTTTCACACGCT
>PVJO010028153.1:0-18582 GCA_004026905.1 Hystrix cristata
AAAACGTGCATAATACATTATTTCATTTTATATGAAATTTTAGAAAAGGAATACTAGTCTCCACTGACAGAAAATAAATTGGTAATTGCATGTGCCCGTATGTGGAGGACAGTTTGCATAGATTCATGAAAACATGTTTTGATTGAAATAATATTAATCTTCATTGTTGTGGTTTCCTAGGACATGAGGTTTTCAAAACTAATTCTATACTTCAAATGAGTGAATTGTATTACTTATAAATTCTTCCTCAATAGGGTTTTAAATAGAAAGATTTAAAAAAAGAAAAAAAATCCTTAGTTCAGACTTGGATCCATTACTAGTTACTTGAATGGCTAATAGATTCAGCACACAGTCTGAGTATCATTTTCTCCAAGGACCTGATGGGAAGATTGAGCAGCACTTGCTCAGGCTGCTTAATGTTTGCTTAGAAGATAAGTTAAATAGAAGATGCACACAAAGCCAGGTTTTAGATCCATAAGTCATTAGATGTTTTATATTATCAAAAATTTGTGGAACAGGAAATTTCATTCCGATAAATGGGTTGGGTTTAGATACGGAAAGTTGGTGAAGTGTTTGCCCAATTTACAACCCACTGGTCTTGGTTCAAAACTGAATCAAGCTTATTTTGACCAATGTTTTAAAAAGAGACAAGGAGATGAAATAGGAAAAACGTTACTTATTCTCCTCTAATTTGGCTACAGAAGAAAATTATGAAAAGTTGCAATTCATATATTATTCTTTTAAAAATAACTATCTATTATCAAGCAGCATTTATAAATCACATACTATTCATTAAAATTGTATGGCTAAAATCAGGATAAGACATTTTAAAAATTAAGTATCTTCAAATCATTAATTAATTAATGATAAAGTCAACATAAAGAGATGGTAAGCATTTTAGATATTCTAGACTTTTAGAGTTGGAAGTTATCTTAGTGGCCATCTAGAATAATAGATTATATACCAAACCTTTACTGATATTTTCAACTATCCATGTCATGGCAGGGATGTTCTCTCTGAAGTTAACATGGATGATTTGAATTAGACTTGAATATACATGTACAGGAAAAGAATATTGGTGTTTGAGCACCTCTTTGAGAAGTTCAGAAGCTGAGAAAAAATGGGCGAATGAGGAGAACAGGACTTCAAAATACATTTTTTATGCTCTTTGAAAAATAAAAGTGCTTGTAGGTGACAAAAACTAACAAACAAAATACCTTTATTCTACTTATCATCTTGTAATGTGTGTTTTGTGTCTGTTTCTTGCAGAAAAGTACAATTATTGTCTGAGTAGAGGCATCACAGGATGGCATTGATAAAATTTCCAACATCCATGGGGTGACCTTCAGTTTTTACAGTCTCAAAATTTCATTTTAAAAAGCTATCAAGAAATAACGTATTTCAAAGCAACAGATCCCCAAAAAGTGAGTTTTGGAGTGATGGAACAAGAATACTGATATCAAGATGAAGAACACTGATATCATGGTTTATTCTGAGGTGTAGCACTACAGCAACCAAACAGAGAGTAGGTGAGCATTACCAGTACACCTCCTCTCAAACAGAATTAGAACATCAATGGTGGGGATGCAGGTAAAGTAGAGAGCATTGAAGGAATTAGGAATACAGTTGTAGGAAAATAAAATAATTGCCCAAGTTCAAATCACAGTGGCAATGGTCTATCCAGTGGGTGGGAATAGAAACTACAGTACTCTGGGTTTGTGAATCCTTCAGTGCAGGTGACAAATGTGCTGCTATGACTCTGTTTTTAATCACTCCTCCATGACAGACTAATCCCTCACCCCTTCTAATTCACATAGATTCCTTCTTTTACATTTTTTATTAGTATATGTTTGCTATCTACAGTAAATGTGTTCATCATGGGAAACTGGTACATGCACATATTATTTTTTGTAATTACTTTTGCAATCAGTTAAACAGTTTGATTTTGTGTGTCCCGAATCATTATGTACTGGATCTGATGGATACATCTTTGTTGGCTTCTTGGAGGGCAGTCTTGTTTTTCATACTTTAAGTTATTTTCTTCTTAAAGATGACAGCAATTATAGATTCGTTAGAGAAGCTTTGTGATATATTTTTGTATCTCCCATCTCCCACATTCCAGAGCAGATTTCTTGTCACATCACTGGTAGAGTTGTTGGTTAACTGACTTATCTGCACAACTCAGTGTGAATTCTCTCCTGAGCCCAAACTAGTATACCTCTGTTTAGTATGGTGAATAATTAGAATTACATGTCTGTGTGTGTGAATATGCGTGGACATGTGTAAAATCTTCCTGGATTGACACTGGTTTTTGGACAATCCTAGTGATGTACTGGAAAATGTTTTACTTCAAAGTATTTCTTTTTCCTCCATAGAATAAAATATATTTATTCTGCTTATATCACTTAAGACTCTATTATAGTTATCAGAGAAGCAGAAAAAAAGCCAATTGTTGGGAGGCCTCGAGGCCTCCTCAGTTGCTCATAGTACGAGAAGAAATTCCTAGACAGAGAGTGACGCTACATCTCTTCTTATTTCCATGTCTCACAAGGGTGGCTTGTCTTGGCCAAAGCTGGGTCGCAAGTGGGACTGAGTCAGCGAGGATCCCGAGAATTAGGACTCGGACTACAGCAAAGCAAGTGGGCTCCCCAAAGAGGCGCGGAGGTTTAGGGGACACTCTCAGGTTTCAGTCCCGTAGTCGCATGAGTCTGAAAACGAATGATTGTCTCCGTAAATCTGGAACCTGGGTGCTTCGCTTGCCTCACCCCAGTCCCAGCCATGCTGAGAAGTCTTAGCTTTTCAGCTCCCGTAATGCCGGGCTTTCTAAGAGACTCACTCGACCAGACAGTTCTCAGTACTGGCTGTTCGCAGCCTCCGCCTACTCAGCACGCACCTGGGCCTTCCTCCTGCAGTAAAACTGCCAACAACTGCAACCACACAACGTCACATCTGTGTTTCTGTCTTCCAAAGACCTCTCGAACAAGTGAAAATTCACTCACCTTTAAATAAAAACAATTGCTATTCCCTGACACACAAAAGAAAACAAACTGCACCGAGATCATAACTTTCAACAATCTGCTTGCTATTTATCCTCCATTCAAGAATCTCTGTAGTCATAGAAACACGGTTCTGTTCAGTCTGCTTCATGTTGAAAGGTAACTTTTTGTTTCTGTATATACCATTTTAAGTAGGAAACAAACTGCATTCTCCTATAATTGAGACAGTTATTACATAACAATAAAATACAAAAAGAAGATACAAAACAAAACCGAGACCATAATTCAGCCATTATGCTTAGGAGGAGAAAAACATCATCAATGGAATAAATTGCTGCAAAGTCTGACAGATAAATAATTCAAGATATTGATGTGTTCCTGAAAGTATTTTGGAATATTTTTACCTTTTGACAAGGAGTAATCAGATAACCTGGTGTGACAGTACACATTTAATGAAGAAAATAGAATCAAGTCTATTTGTCTCTCAAGCAAGTTTTCAGTTGATTTATTTGTGAATTCAGAGATGCATACTCAAGGGAGAGATTTTCCTTAATAAGGCACTAACAAGACAAGAAATATGTATCACATAGCACCAGTAAGTCCTAATGGCAAAGAGAAAGTGAAGGAGGAAAATGGGAGTGTCCAAGTGACAGTGCGGGTGGGATTTCCGATGGCCCACCCTAGGAGTGCCATCGCAAGACATAGACTTTCCAGTAAGAACTCCAAAACGGAAGAAGCATGGAGTTACTCAGGCAGATGGACATCCCCGGGAGAGGGTGGAGGGTGTAACAAAACGAAAATATGGGTTAGAAGTGTGTCTGGCTTGTGGGAGGAGTAAAAAGATCCATGTGCTTGGAGTGTTGAGCAGAAACGGGGTATGAAATGTGGCAGAAGAGATCAGGGAGTCAGAGAATGTAAAGCCCTCACTTTGGCCATTTAAAAAATATAAATATAAATAAAAAGCAAAATATAAATAAAAAGTAAAATAAAAGCTAATAGGAAGTAGGAGATGGATCTTTTGCCAATGGGAAGAGTACCAAGAGATGGAGAGAAGGAGAAGGCTATGAAAAAAGAAATAAGACTATGAAAAGCAAATTAAGATATATTCTGTGAATGTACTAACTCCCCAAGAGGAATGTACACAGTCTTGTAGAGGACACACTGTATATAAAGGTGAGATGTTGAGATTGTTCCCCTTAAGAACAGGGACAAGTCAAGGGTGCTCACCTTTTCGTTCTCCTCACTTTGACATTGCTCTGGAGGTGCTGACCTGCGCGCTTCATAACAGCCGAGCTACAGCGATAGAAAGAAAAAACCTGTCAGGATTGCAGATGATGCGATTGCTATTAAAATTGCTGCTGAGGGCTGGGCATGGTGGCATACAATTGAAATCCCAGTTATTTGAGAGACTGAGGCAGGAGGACCATCAGAAGTCTGAGAACAGCCCAGCAAAGTAGTGAGATCCCATCTCAAAAATAAAAACCAGTATAAAATCACCACCGAATCCACAGAAAATTAACCTAATAAAAGTTTTGAAAGAGTAATGGATACCAAACCCATGTGTAAAATAAAAGTAATGCTTTACTGGGATATGTAATTTGAAATAAATAACGTACTATGTGTGAAGGAAAATGCACATTATACCCAGGAATGAAGCTCAAATACAAGTTCATTACCTCTGTGAAAAAGATGATTTTCAAGATATTATAGAAGGCCAAAATTTGGAATAGTGTCTATGTCTTTAATTAGAAACTTTCCCTGTGATGAAAAGCCACTTCTTCATAGAATAATTATGAACAATATTTCCATAGGATCTTTGCAGAATTTTACTTGTTTTAAAAATTACTTAGGAGAGTAAAGGGCCAAAATACCTCAAAGATGACTAATGTCTCTACTGTAATAAAATTCTCTTTGAAGGTATAGTAGCTTTAATGGTGGGAATTGGTTCAAGGATAGACAGTTCATAAATCACCATGTTCATACATAGAAATTTCATTTATGACAACCAGTAGTGTAGATTAATGAAAAGAAGTGATATTTTCCATACATGGTTCTGGGATCATTGCTGTTAAATTACCTTTACATCATTCAAAAATCAACTGAAAGTTAATAAAAATAGAAATATAAACCTCTATGAGTATTACAAGAAAGTCACAGGATAGATTTCACAGCAGAGAAAAGATTATTAAACAGGAACCAAACCGTGAAAAGCAAAAGTGAAATATTGATAAAATTTATTATTAAATTAAAATTAAGAATTTCTGACCATCGCAAGACATCTTGAAGACCACAAAATACAAGCGAAGAATAGAAAAATGTCAACAGTGAATATAACCCACAAAGGATTATTGTCCTGTGAATCAATCAATAAGAGAAAAAGAACAAATTTAAAATTGAACAAAAAAACACTAACAAGCATTTCATGGAAGAGGTACGTAAATGACCTTTGAATACATAGAAAGTTGTTCAGACTCATTAGCAGTTATAGCAGGGAATATTGACATCTCAATAACACGTTGTTGTAGGACACAGCGTGTTGACAAGCATGCTGCAAGTGCCTTGGAAGAGATTTTTCCAGTGTATGGTGAATTTGAACAGGCCCAATTCTGCTCCAAGATGTGTACACAGGGGAAATCCTGCATGTGTGCAGAAGACAGTGTTTAAGGAAGTAGTGTCAGCAATACGTAAAAAAAGGTGATATTTTCATGGCAATAGGTTGCAGAATAAACAAATGAGCTATATTCATTTAGTGTAATAGTATCAAATAGCAAAAATAAATTATGACAGTTCTGAATTGGAGCAATCCAATTTCTAAAGCATAATATTGCAAGGTATATATCAAGGAACCACACACAGTACAACATCATCTAACAATTAGAGTAGGCAGTACAAATTACATAGTTCTTAAAGCTAGCAAAATATTTATCAAGAATATAAAGAAGTTCCATGGTCTGATTATTATAAAAACCACAATGATCGTTTCTTCTCGAAGTCAATGAGTTTCTATGATTGCGAAGGACACAGGGGCACAAAGGAAATTTCTAAAATACTAGCTGTGTTATGACTTGCTTTGTGGGCCTCTAGTTATTCTTTTTTTTTTTTTTTTAGTTATTCTTTCAGTAAGTAGTCTTTAGATTTAAATAAGTTCTAAAAACCATCTAAACCTGAAACATATGAATTATTCAGGATTTTTCCAGGGAAACAACCGATAGAAGATTGATTTTTGAGAATCAGCTTACAAGATTTTGGAGGTGGAGCAGTCCATCTGCAAGCTAGTGGACCAGGAGAGCCAGTGGTTTATCTCACTTCGAATCCGAGAACCTGAGAACTAATAGCTTAAGGGGAACTAATAGTGTAAGTTCCAGAATGCAAAGGCCAGAAAACCAGGGACTCCATTAACTGAAGGCAGGATAAAATGGGCGAGAAGTTGTGAATTTACCCTTCTTTCTTCACACAAAATTAATCATTATAGTGTCGTATTCATGAGCCTTTCATTGCTCAAATCAAATACCCAACACACATAGCTGCTAGGGAGGAAGTGTTTGTTTTTGTACATGGTTTCAGTGAGGTCAGTCCATGGTAATTTCTCTCTCTCCAGGGAGAGAACATCATGGTGGAAGGGTCTGGTGGAGCAAAGCTGCTTATTCATGGCAGCCAGGAAGCAGAGAAGGGACAGCACCCATCTGAGACTGAAGGGCTGGAAGCTCCCCAGAGAGTCATGGGCACTAGTTCATATGGAGGAGCTGAAGAAGCTGGAGTCCAGTGTCCACATCTGATGGTGGGAGCAAAAGATGCAGAATGGAGATTTTTGAAGGCACTATGACTCTTCCTTCTTTCCCTTTCATTTCATTCCAGCCACAAGCCTATTGGATGGTGCCATCCACAACCAGAGTGGGTCTTCCCAACCCAGTTTGCTGCCTCCATGGCTGTCCCTTCTGGAAACACCCCACAGACACACCAGCAGTGTGCTTTACTAATCTCCTAGGCATTTTTTAATCTAGTCAAGTTGACATATCAGAGGTATTCTGAAGCAAAAATGAGACATTTCTATTTATTTGTCATGACAAAATAAGCACTTTGAGATTTCTAAATTGTTTGAGCACATATTTTCACACAAAGTACTCTTATAAATATACTCACATGTCTCTAGCTTTATTGATTTGTATGCCAAATGTTTCAGATTTCCTCCCAAATCTACACTGACTTTGAGTCATATTCTTTAATTGCCCATGAAACTTATTATCTGGTAGAGGAAAAGTCAAATTAAGGGGATTTTATCACAGGGCAAATATTCTGTTTTACCTGTTTCAGTGCAAAAATCCCATGGAGTGCTGAATCCCAGATCAGAAACTCTGCCAGGTGATTTTTAGATGTACCTCAGTTAATGCTTGCGAACGCATGAGACAGCTGTTGTTCCTTCTAATTTGCAGATAAGAAATGCTACCAAGATGATTAAGCAATTTGTGTATGACTACCCGCTAAAAAGAAGGAGTGGCTGAGAGAATCAATGCCTGCCCTGGATTCTGAAGCCAAATCTCTTCTCATAGAATGTAGCTGAGGGCCTGAGACTGCCAGGCACCAGAGAGGCCAAACCCAGTGGACTTGGAGGAATACGAGCTAGTAAATGTTTGCTGCATCAAGGAATAAACAAATGAATTTCTTAATATATTTTCCCTACCTGAATATTACTTTGTTCCTAGTCTGTGATCTTTTTTCCACCTTCAGTTTTATCACGTGTGGCTGGGACCGCAAAAGCTCATTTAATAATTGGAAATCACTTTCTTGTACATGGAAAATTTTAGACAACATTCCAAATAAACAATTATACTGTAATTCATTCCATTTTTTTCTTTTTCCCCCATGATTATATACTGTGCTGAAAAGAACAGGATTTTACCAGTGTACTTTATCAGCAGTGGTTACTAGTGATGATAAACTCTGCTCTGAAAAAATGTATAGGGCAAAGATATCATGTTATAAAACAAGAATTAGTCCTCTGTATTACCAATTCAATAATTTCCAAAGTTGGCAAAATTATTGTAGTAAAGCTCTGTTGTGCTTAGTGAGGTTTCCTCAAATTCAAACTGCACGCAGTTTAAAGAGTAAAGAGATCCTCTTTCCATTGAAGTAGCTATGCATGCTGAATAATTACTATGCTTCAACAATTTCTTTATCTGTAAGCAAGATTAATTTGATAAGCAAGCACCTGTACTATTTACCAAGACCTCTATCTACCAGTTCGGAAATGTTTTGCTAATAGAATCATAAAGCTTTTATTGTAGAATCAGTGATCTGGAGAAGAATATTTGCATGCCATACATGTAATATAGTTTTGAGTCTATAAATAATGAGATAAATACCTAGATTTCATCTGAAAATAATTTCGAGGTGGCATGCAGAAACTGGTGCCGAGAAAGAGCCTGCTTGAAGGCCAGCCGATGGATTTCATGGCAAAGCCGCTACAGACAGTGGAGAGAAGACAGATTTTCCATCTTCTAGGCAATTTATATTCAGTATTGATGAAATGACACATTTGAATAAGTTCACAATTCCTTTCTTCCTTCCTTTTGTGGCCCTTCCCTCCTGTCCTTTTTAATCTTCCCTTTTCCTCCCTGTTTTCTTTTCTCCCTCTCTCTTTCCTCTTCTTTCTTTCTTTCTCACCTCTGCACTCCTTTCCTCAATATTACTTTTCTTTCTTGCCATTCCCTTTTCTTCTACTTTAAAGAGAAGAAAGACAACAAAACTAGAATTATTGCAATAATTACTGTTATTACTTTTAGTACTAATACTACTACTATTGCAATAAGAAAATTTGGTTTTGAATAGTGAAGTAGAAACTTTAATAAAAGTTTAGTCTTGATAGTAAAACTGCCATCTGAATTTGCCATAAATCATATAATTTGCAAATAACATATTCGACTTACCCGACAAAGTCTGACGTGGCAGAGGCCCTCTACACCAGGAAGCAGAACAGACTTTTAATCTGACCTCGCCCTGTCCCACCTTACTTTGTAATTTTAGACTGTGATTCTGCTTCCTCCCCTACGAAACTGAGGATTTGTTGAAGGGCAAGTTTAAAAGGGCGAAGATTCAGGTCCATGTAAGGCATTGCCATTTGAGAGCAAGAGAATGTTTCCAATTACAATGGCCATAATATCCCCTGGATTTGCCATAATATTTTTTTGGCTATTTTGAAGATAAAGAGTAATTTGAAAGTGGAAATCTTTCAGTCCAGCCTTTTGATAACAAGTGGATATACATTTGATGTTAGGGTGTTGGAAGATATATATTCACTTTACCTAAAGCAAATCAGTAGAACACTTTGCCTTAGAGCAGCAATCTTATTCAGTATTCAACTTGTCAGCTACATTGCAATTGGGAATATTTTAAACTGATTTTATATTAAATTCAAATGCATAATGCAGAGTACATAAATATTTATCCAAACTATCAAACACAACAAATTTTTACAGTGACAGTAAATATATATGTATATATTTTAAAAGATTAGACCTATTCTGGTTTTATTTTTACTACATTTCCATAATCCCCTTTCATTTAACTTCATGTGCTGGCCTACATTTTTGGATGAGTGTGGGCTTGCATTCCTCGGCCCTCGGGCCTTCCTTAGCCTGACTATACTCCA
This sequence comes from Hystrix cristata, assembly GCA_004026905.1. Taxonomy (NCBI): domain Eukaryota; kingdom Metazoa; phylum Chordata; class Mammalia; order Rodentia; family Hystricidae; genus Hystrix; species Hystrix cristata. The sequence continues at coordinate 9,643 of PVJO010028153.1, forward strand.
GGAAAAAGAATTTGCCTCTGTCCTGTTCCTTTCTACCCAGTGCAAAGAAAGAGAAGATCTTTGGTCTCAAGTGAATGGACCGCAGGACACCAGCATCTTCACTGTGCAAATGTTACCTCATAACATTTGAATGGATTGGATGAAAAGGAGAAAAGGTCATAGAAGTGTCTCAAAAAGAATTACGGATAATCCTAGCATGAAGGGAAGCTGAGTCAGGAGAATCTCAAGTTCTAATTGCCTCCAAAAAACTTAGCCAGGTGCTTTCTCAAAATAAAAATAAAAAGGGCCAGGAAGGCAGCTCAGGTGGAAACTCCCAGGATTAGAGCCCCAGTACAGAAAAAAATTACAGAGTTTCTGAAGGCTATATAGAGTACATAAAAATTCACTAATTATCCATAAATTATTATGCACAATTCTATTCTACCATTATTGCATTTGTATTGATTAATATCCAAATCTCATTTTCCCCCTTGACTAATCGTAAAACCTTTTGAAGACTCTCGTTGAGTTTTAGTTTTGTTACATATTCCCATAAAATAAGATGAATCCCATACACTCTCTGAACGTCATCTATAGAATTATAGTGACTCTAAACACAAGACTGAAAAGGAGATTTTCATCATTATTATTGTTTGAGGTTTAAATAGATGAAAATTTTGTACTTTCCTTATATTTGATTTATTTGTAGGAATAATCTTTATTCCCTAGGGGCCATCAAAAACAGCATGTTTCATTTACACCCATAGCAACATCCACACTTTCTATAACTTGAACAGAGTAAGTGGTTACTGTTCAACTTATCCGAAAACAAACAGAGTGGCCAAGTAGTAATCCTGCCGGTACTCCCGGGAGGCACAGTGGAAGGACACTGCATTTCTAGATTAAATTATGGATAATATTTGTTCTTATGGGTGCCCTTTTGTGTGATATCAATGAAACACTAAAAATAATGACCTCCTTGGCCTCACGGTTACTTTGATAGAAGAAAGAACATCCACTGGAAAGAAAAGAGAATGGAGGATTATTCTTGTCTTGAAGGAGTAGCTCCATCTCTAGCAACAGAGTGTGTAGGTACCAGAAGAACAACAGTTTATATCAAAGTTATTTAGTATTTTGTATTCTTTCCAATCTCCATCCACAAGCCAGTATCCTGGCTTTCCAATCTCCATTCACAAGCTTTCATTCTTAAAGTAGGGTTATCTTTTTTCTATTCAAAACATATTCTTGGATTTCAGTTAGAAAGGGAGAGAAACAGATCACCTGTATTAGTTAGCTTTCCTGTTGAGGGAACACAGTACCCAACACCCACAACTTAAAGGAGGAGAGATTTAACTTAGCTCACCATTCAAAGGATCCAGCCCAAGCTCAGCATGTTCCGGGCAGAAACGGCATGGTGAAAGGGCGTGATGGACAAAAGCTACCCAACCCATCACAGTCAGGAAGTAGAGAGGGAAGGGAGGGCTTGGGGAAGGAGCTATGACCTCCAAGGTCACCCACACAATGAGCCACTTCCTCCCCTGAGGTCCCACCTTCTAATAGCATATCCAGCTAAGAATTCATCAGGGGGTTAATTCACTGATGAGTAGAGTACCCTGCAATCAATCACCTTTCAAGAGCTCTGCCTGTGAACACATGAGAATTATGAAGGACATTTTAGGTCTAAACCATAGACCAATCTCTCCCCCCACCAAATTACTTTGTTCAAGTAACCATTTTCTTCTCGGGTATTTCCTAAGACATCATCTTAGTCCTGAGCAATATCTTCATCTACACTTTTCCTTTGGTGACCTTGTTAGTACCCCGTTTTGCGTGTGTGTGTGTGTGTGTGTGTGTGTGTGTGTGCGTGCGTGTGTGTGCTGGGGACCGAACTCAGGGCCCTGTGCTTGCTAGGTAAGCGCTCTAACTACTGAGCTAAATCTCCAGCCCTACTACCCCATTTTAGGTCTTACCTTTAGCTGTTGACACTAAAATATACAATTCAGCCTACAAATTTCCCTTCTGTTCCAGACTTACATATTTATCTTTCTGTATTTGCATTTGGATGTTTAGTATCATGTCTAAAAGAGAAATTTCTATTCTCATCATTTTCCCCAAAATAACCATTTGGTGGGGTTCATACTTACAACTTGGGAAGTGAAAGCTTCTTCAATCATTCTTTTCAGTCCACTGTATTTATTGATTCTGTACCCCTGTCTTCCTCACTTATCACCCACCCATAATAGGGGGCATAGTAGGGGACATCATCCATATTACCTATATTTTTTAAGCCCCCCACTTGCTTCCACTTAAGCCAACTTCACACTGCCACCAGAGTTCTTTCTGAAATACGTGTAACCTACTCTCAATAAAGAATATCCATTTCCCATAAAGTCCTTTTTGGGGAGGCCCTGGGGATCAAACTCAGAGTCTGGTGCTTGCTAGGAAAGCTAAATCCCAGCTCTTTCTCATAAAACCTTGTGTTCCTTTAACTTGCTAAAACTTATGCTTCAACTTACCATTTCCCCACCTATTTCTTTCCTTTTTCTCTTACTATTTTTTTTTTTGATTGAACCCAGGGTCTCGCTCATGCTGAGCACATACTTTACCACTCAGCTATACCCTTAGCCTTCTCCACTCATTTTTGATTTGAAGGATTCTCCTCCATTCTTTAGGACTCAACTCAAGTATCACCTCTTCTCTAAATTGGCGCCGAAATGGCCAGCAAAGGAGCTGTTTCCTTTTATTATTGTAGTATCTGCTTCTTATGTCTATACAGCTGTTTTTTACTGGTATCCAACAACATGAATTGTTGTTACTCTGCTCTACTCACTATTGAACTATGGAGTTTGAGGCCAAGGAATTTTTTTTTATCTTGCTCATCTTTAAACCAATGAAAGCCTAGTGCAAAATATGGCAAAGGTTGTAGTTCCATCAATATTTCCTAGAAAAATAAATATTACTACAAAAAGAATACTTTTTCCATTTAAGATACATCATCCAAGAGTAACTTAACATTATCCAGCCATCTATGGAATATTTTATAGTTATAGTCCTTTGATAGTCCTCTTTACCCTTAAGGAACTGATAAGTGTGTCTGCAATCTAAAATATTTTCTTTTCCTTTTCTGTAAAGATAAGAAGTAATTTGTAAGAAAAAAGGTATTTAAGAAAGAATTATTAAGCCTTTAACATAGTTTCAACACTTTATACCTCTCTCTGTGAGTCAAATTTCATCAGAGAAGATTTGAAGTTTCAATTTATGAGCAGCATCCATATAAGTAAGGAGCTGTTTTAAAGGTAGAATAGGAAGCCCCAAGGCTGAAAGGAAATAAAGGCTCCAGATATATAGAGATCATAATCCCTGTGCAAATTAGAGTTGAGAAACCTAAATAGGGAAGAGGCCACATACTAAGAAAATATTTCAAAATGTTAGTGAGAGAAACGTAAAGCAATCTTGAAAGAAGAGCATAAATCTGGAAGTCGGCGGAGCTTGACTCTGCGCTTTGCTGATTGGGAGACTTTACACCCACTTCCTGTTACCCTAACAGAGTAGGTTCAGTGATATGTCTGCCTTTGCTTCATACCTCATATTGGCAAAGGATAAGGTGAGAAAGTAAATGACAAAGCAGACTCAAGGAATGAAAACACCCTCTATTTATGTGTGCAGCCATTATCTTATTAATAGTGTTGATAATAATGCAGAGATAAAAAGAAAAGCAATGCTAACCAAACAAGATGGTGATGGTTGTCATGGTTAGGGAGAGTACGTGTACTAACTTTGAAGAGTCAAGTTACTCCTCAAATGCTGGAAACCATTATTTATCATTGTCATCAATTTACAGTCTGTCATTTCTTCACACTCAGGTCAAGTAAGAGAATTTTAGACTTTCTGGGCTTTCGGAAGGTATTAAGTGAACTATTCTTCTGTTTCATATCGGAGGAAGCACACAAGCTCTAGCAAACTTGCACGATCTTCCCCAAATGGCACTGCCAGGATGTGGTGGCCCTGCCGGGGGCTAATGACCGATCTGGTGTCTTCTTTGCCCTGTAAATTCCCCTGTTCACTTCCAAGATGAAACCCAGCCTAGGAGTTCACAGAGCAGAAAGCTGCAAGTGAGAAGAAAATTCCATCTCTGCAATTGACTGTTTGACCTGATTTCCATTTTTCTTTATCATCTTGGTCTTGATCTTAAAGATAGAAATCTAACTGGAACACAGACCACACTTCTAAAGAGCATGTAACACTCTCTAAAAGGTGTTCTGTGGCATTATGGACCTGTAAGAAGTTAATGATGTTTGGATGAGAAAATGTGGGAAATAAATAATTTTATATCATCTTTTACAGACTTGTAATGCACTTTCCCATACTGAAGGCTTTCAGAAATTTTGCTTTAAATCAACTTAATAGTAAAAATGTCTGAGATAATGCTTAGAAAAATGCCTGTTAGATCTAAAATAGAAGACAGGTACAATATTTATAAGGTACTTTTCACATTTTTTGAGAGTTTAGAACTTGTAGTAGTTGTGTTTCTAGTTTTCGTGTTTTTTTTTTCTTTTTTTCTTTTTTCCAAGAACATGTATTAGTACATTGTATGCATAATGATCACATTCATCATGGTTATTTTGTACCTGTACATGATGTATCTGGTCCTCCGCCCCTTCCCTACCCCTTCCTTCTGTTCCCCCACCCTTCCCTAGTTACAGCAGGTTTATTTACATTTTTCCATTTTTTCCCTTTCTCCTGTCTTTTCTTCTTTTGTTTTTCCCTTCCTTCTTTTCCCGTTTCTCCCTTTCTAGTTCTCCTTTCTAAAAACTCTTTGTTTCTTTCTTTCTTTTTTTTTTTTTTTTTGTACTGGGGATCAAACTCAGGGCCTTGTGCTTGCTAAGCAAGCACTCCAACCACGGAGCTAAATCCCCAGCTGTGTTTCTAGTTTTCTATCCTTAGTTTATGTCCCCTGATACATTTGCCTGGTTTTCAGGTATTCATTTGTCTGCAGGTAAATTGAAGTTCAGCGGCCATCATTTGCCAGGGACTGAGCTAAGCGTTTTCTTGACACTTTCCAGAGCAGCACAAGCTGCTCAGTGTGAAATATTGGCTATAGCTGGGAAAGTTGTGTTGCACGTACTTTCATCTCTTTACCCACAAGTTGGCGGTTGGAGCCTGTGGTTTCCTAGATGAGTTAAAGCAGCTGCTCTTAACACCTCTGAGAATTAAATTACTTACCACGTTATTTTTATGGTACTGGAAATTGAACCCAAAGTTTTTGCACCAAGCTACATCCCCAGCCTCTCTACCTTTTAATATTTTGCTTTTGAGAAAGGGTCTTGCTAAGCTGCTAAGTTCCCCAGGCTGGGCTCAAACTTGTCATCCTCCTGCCTCAGTTTCCCAGAGTGCTGGGATTACAGGCTTGCACCACCTTGCCCAGTTGCCCTTCACTCTTATCAACTCCTGTGCTAGTTGACCCTCGATTTAATTTGTGTGATTTTGATTTGAAATTGATGTTAAAATCAAAACAGTAAGAAATTGCTTCATAATATTTGTTGACATTAGTAACTAATATTATTGACTGCTAACATTTAACATCTCCATGTGTCAGGCCGTGTATTACACAGTTCATTCATACATATTGTGATATTTGCTCTTCCACATGCCTCTATCAAGCAGATTTTTATTACTGTTGTTTTGCTGGTTTAAAAGATGAGGCAATTGAATCTTGTGTCAGTAAGGTAAGCGGGTCAAGGTTAAAGTCATTTATGGAGTAATCGCCATGGTCATTATTCACTCCCAACCTGCTAAAAGCACATGCTGACTTCTCTAAACTCAGGATAGATTATTCTCGTAGGGCTAATTCAGCTGCAAGCAAAAGTAGCAGTAAATCAATAAAACAATGGTTGGAACAAAATAAATTTGTGTTTTTCTGCTATGGTTAGAAGGAGTGAGGTGAGTATAAAGTTGCTATGGCCTATGCCACAAGCTTGCAGCCTGGTCTAGATTGTTTTACTAAATGTGGATTCCGGTCCCTAGACAATTCCATGGTCCAGGACAGGTGCAGATTTACAGTAATTATGGCCACTCTACAGAAAGGAACCAGAAAAGGATAATTCACTTGTTTCTCATTAGCCAGCATTTACTCACTTGTGTATCCAGCTTCAAGAAAAGAAGGGCAGTGTATTCTTTATTCTGGATTGTCTGTACCCAGCTAAAAGTTACTATAGAAGGATGAAAGAATAAATATGGGGAGCAGCTAGCTGTCTCTCCTCCAAATCCTCTTAGGAAACAAACACTTCCAAAGAGTGCCAAGAACCCCACTAGCAAATACATTGGTATGACATTATTTTTTATTTTCTTATATTTTTATGTTAATACAAAACTTACATATAAAATTAAAAGAGAATGCTAAATATTAATTATAAAAACTAATGAAATAATTGGATTTTATTTCTGTGATTCTGTGACCACAGAATTTTCACAATTTTTCCTTAGTGGCTCAGAATACTCTGGGCTTCCTCTCTGTCTTTTCTACATGAAAACGTAACCCTTTAAAATTAGCTAAAGGCAAAATTTACCACTGTTCCTACTGTCACAAACTTAACTCACTAATTTTTCTCCCCCATGGTTGTCTCTGATATCCTTTGGGGAATATTCCTGAGCATGATCAAATCCATAACATTTCAGAAAGTCATTTAAAAAAACTGGTCAGACATACAGCTTTAACTGAACCTTCTGATGACTTATTTTACAGATGAGTATTTAAAATAAGAAGCCTGAATGTTGGAAGAAATAAGTAATTTCTGAGATGGACATTGCGAATAATATTAGTAGCAACAAAAGTGACTTCTGTTCCCTATTCTTTTTCCATGCAAGCATGCAATTTACTGCTGTTAACTTAGGATGTCACATTAATTTTCAGAAATGTTTCATTTATAAATGAGGCAGGAAAAGTCGTACTCTCAGATAACTCCTTCAAATTTCCATTTCAGGTGAAGAGAAATTGAATGGAAACACAGTTCATAAAAAATGTAAGCTGAAAATAAGTGAGCTCCTGACATTCAGTAGAAATGGCAGCTTAGATGGGGGAAGAAAATTTGGTTCATATCTAGCATCAAATTTATCTGCAAGATTATTGGAGAAGTAATGAAAATTTATCTCCTGGGGTCATACAACACTGTTACTAAGGGAGTTCTCAATTACTTCTGTTGTGGGTAGACACACACCTAAGCCTTTAGTGGGTACACCAAAAACACATTGTAATTGTGTGACCATATTTTCTAAGCCTAGCCTCATGTCATGTGGTTGAACAGCATTATATGATACTGTAATCGAGATTCTTTTGGCTTAGAATCTTATGAACTGATAGCAGAGTTCCCTTTCTATATTAGATTGAAAGGGAAATCTAATATTAAATGAATATTTATTATTATGCATTAAGCAATATTATCTGTTGCTTTATTGATTTTAGCAACATTGTTGTTGGACGACAGATATCATTTATCCTCTTTAAAATATGGAGAAGTTAAGGTGCAATTAAGATAAAATGTGACCCTAAATCGGTCTGATTCCAAAGCCTTTATTTTTAAAGGCTCCACAACTTCACCTTTCAAAGAAAGAAAATTAATCAGGACGCCTTTGAGTATTTAGATGAAGAGCATGTAAATCAAGATATAAGCAGTAATAATGTGTGATATCTATGTAAGAATATTTACAAGAGCAAAATTTATAGAATTGGGTAATATTTTTGTTGGTAGATGAGAAAGAAGACGAATAGAGACAATAGTTCTCACTTCTATCCGATCCTATGGATATTAACAATAACTCCTTCCTTTTTTATCCTGAAATAACAATTACAGACACCTAGAAATGAGCATAATCCTTTAAATATAAAATAAATGAAGAAAAATATAACAATATATACTGCACTTTATAAATCCTCAGCACAGTTACCCTGGGAAGGGATCATAAAGTTGATGTGTTTTTCATGGGTGAGTGAATGAATGAAGAGATTTTTCTAGTGTTTGGATCTAAGTAAATAATTGTTGCAACCACTACAACTAGCAAGGCAGACAAAGCAGAAGGTAATATTGGTAATATTGGTAATTTGGACACAATAAGCTGGTGAAAAACTCTTGGCAATATTTGAGGAAAAGGACGATTTTCATAACGTAAGAATTTCTGGAAATTCAATTTATATTAACACTTTGCCAAAAATTCTTCATGTTTAATGTAAAATAGATTCTCAAATGAGGAACTTTTTAACTAAAGAGACTTTTACCTATCTGAATGCCTGATACAGCATGTAAAATTCACTTAAGGTGCGGGTCGGCTCTTTTGGGGCACAGAGAGGCCAATTTATAGAATGCACAGTGTACATACTCTCAAGACTGCTGCTGGCAACCCACAATCATTATGACAACTGCGACTCAAAAATCCTCACAAGTGTCAAAAATACCCTGTTGAAGACCTCTGTTTTTGACAGCTGCTCTGCTGAAGTTTGGAGTGTAGCATTTGGGGTATGTAGACGGCAGGGAAGAAAGACCAACTTTGGGGGCGGAAGATGACTTCAGTCATAAACGTCCGGGGATGGAATGTTTGTGGGGGATTCATGGAAGGTTACCTATGATGGGTCAGACATAAAGAATGAGAATTCAAGAGGGAAAAAGGAGGGGTTAGATGGTCAAGAAGGAGAGTGTAGAAGTTAAGGAGAAGGAACGCACAGCCAGACCTATTTGAAACTTCATTTTGGGTAAAGGGAGTACAGTAATGCTTCGGTTCACGACTGTTTCTGTTCGCAAACAATTCCGTTTGCAAATAGAAGCATTTGGCAAAATTTTGCTTCCATTGGCGAACTCTGCATCGGGTGAGGAACACGGCCGCTGCCATCTTCCCCAGAGTCCTGGAAGGAATTAAGCACATGAACTGAGGTAGCTCTGCTTAAGGACAACCTGCAGGTGACACAAACAAGTG
>PVJO010028154.1:0-18570 GCA_004026905.1 Hystrix cristata
CCGGAGGGGTTAATGGCTGCCGAGCCATCAATGAGCAACTGGAGGGGCAATCCCTGAGGGTGGGGCCAGGACGGTCCCTACACCATGTATGTGATCATCACTCTTCTAGAGACTCTGGCCAGAATAGACTCTGGCCTGAACGGTGCTCAGTATCAGCCCAGGATCTTTGAGACTGGCCGCTTCCTCATAAGGTTTGTTGAAAGGCAATGGAGATGAGGGCCACAGAGGGCAGGGGACTGTCCTAGGCCACAGAGGAGGTGAGTGACATGGCCCAGCCTGCACGTGTTCCCTCCTTGGCCCTCTGCGACACCAGGACCCTGCAGAGAAGCCCACCAAGCCCAGAGTGCTGGGAGCCTTGTGCAGGCAGGCCCAGGATGCTGGCGGCTCCAGCTGTCACTGAGAGCCACCGGCTGTGTGCCCTTCTCCTGCACCTGCTGCGCCACGTCCCACACTGGCTGGCCTCTGCTCCCTCAGCTGGACCTGGCCAGGCAGCTGAGTTGCTGGAGGGAGGACAGGGCCAGCCATGGGCCTTTTCCAGGCTCGTGCTGCCCTCTGCTGGCACTGCAGGTCCCGACCAGCCCAACCCAAGAGAGCCTAACAAAATCCGTTAACAGCCATGCGCAAGGGACTCAAAGCGGTCACCTCACCCAGCCTCCTCATGTAGCAGGTGGCCAACTTCAAGCTCAGCGGAGGACATGATAGGCTCAAGGTCACACTGCAAGTTAGGGGCAGAGGCAGGGCTAGAATTCAAATTTTTCACTCCTGGCCCGGTGCCCTTTCTCCTATAGTAGAAGCCAGGTACCAGGTCAGAAGCCTCAGCACTCTGGAGTCCCACTTCTGCCTACCTGGGGACGTGGGTCCGCACACCCTGAGCAGAAGGCTTCCCCAGCCCTGGGCTCCTGGGCTTCCTGCTGCTTTGCTCCTTGGTGGCCACAGTGGGTGAGGGTACCCACCCTCCTGCCGGGCTGGTACTCCTCTCCTCTCCTCTGTCAGGGGAGGGAAGGCCCGCTGCAGCCTGGCTCAGACATTTCCATGGCAACTCTAGAGGGCCTGATGTCAGCTGAACCAACAAGGCCAGGTCCAAGATGATGGGAAAACACAAACAACTCTTCATGGGCAAAGCCCTGGACCTCTCGCTTGCCTGTGCCAGGAAGCTGGCTTCCCAAAAACTGGAGTGTCCTGAGCAGGACACAGGAGGGGGTGTGAGCAGGAGCCTCTGGATGCGGCCGACCTGGGCTCAGACCACATCTTAGTGGCTGCATCTCAGGGTCACAAGCAAACCAGTCCCCATGGATAAAGCGGGGATTCTGACATCTCTTTGGGATGGTGGAAGGGCCCTAGGAGGGCACGGAGCTGGGCACCCGGCCCCTAGTGGCTACTAAAACTTACGGGGCCTCCTGTTCTAGCACTTCACACCCCCCGCCGTTTAGTCAGCAGAGCAGGGCACCACAGATGAGCAGCTGCTGTTAGCAGGGTAGGCACCCATGCCCCGGTGTGGACAAGGTTTGACGGTGGTCTTCCCCAAAGGCTCCTGTATTGGAAGCGTGGACCCCGGGTTGGCTGTGTTGAGGTGAGAGGGACTTTGAAAGTGGGTGCATAGAGGGAACTGACTAGATAACTCTAGGAAAGAGCACCCTGGCATTTGCCAGCCTCTACGCAGGCAGGCCTGAGGCTGACCTCAGCCGTGGGGGATGGGCTTGTGCCACCCTCCCCGGCTCTGATCTGCCCATGCTCTCTCCACTCCCACGGCCAGTTCCAAGGGCCTGGCATGGCCGGGCGTTGGCACAGCACCGGTCCACACTGAGAAGACCCCCGCTGCTCCTCCTCCCACCCTGGCACCCTGCTCCCTGCTGGACAGACCCCAACACACACCCTCATCCAGCTGTATAGGCCTGGTCTTGTCCACACTGGGAAGGGCTGGGCCAGCAAAAGCCTTCCCCGGAGAAACAGGTTCAGCCACTGGCTCCACCGGGCCACCCAGCTGCTGGCACCGGGCAGGAGGGAGGCCCGGGCAGCGGCCCACACCCTCACATCTGCTCCTGCGGTATGGACGAGGCCCTGGCACTCCAAGCCCTCACGTAGCTGGCTGGCGGTGCAGAGCTCATGGGGCACATTTGTCTGGCCTGAGGTGGGAGGTGGGTGCAGCAGAGCAGGGCAGCATCTCGGGGACCACAATGGGGCTGTGCTGGATCGCCACAAACCCCGGGAGCCCTGCAGATGGCTCCCACCTGGGCGGGGCCCTTTCAGAGAGGCCCTGGAGGCAGCAGTGACCCCACTGACCTGTCAGGTCTCAGGTATGGCCTGCATTCCCAAGGACCCAAGCCCCTCTCCACCACGGAAGTCACCAAGGGCCCGCCACTTCATGGACGCACTAAGGCCAGGCGAGCCACAGGCAGGGGCGACCCTAACAATCCCCTCTCCCCCGACTCTGGTCTCCACCCTAAGGCCCCCAGATAGCCCCTCCCTTGTGCACCCTGTATCATGGGTCCAGCCAGTCCCACCCCAACACCTTCCCCCTCACTGCTTCTATCAGGGTGGGAACCAGGGGAATGGGAAGGGACAAAATAGAAGGGGGTGCCCAAAAACTCAGTCATCAAAAAAGGCAGTTTTTCAAAATCAAAATTAAAGCAAAGAAAGAAAAAAAAACCTTCTATGATGAGCAGTGACTAAGAGTTCGAACAAGGGCAAGATCTGCTCTCTCGAATGACCTGACTTATTCCTCTCATAGTCGCAGCCTTTCATCTACCTAAAAAGAGCAGCTGAGCCACAGCCTATCATCTGCCCAGTTGATTTTTACAAGTATTGTATTGAAATAATTAAAATATTCCTTATCTTCACCATTGAGATCACGGGCACCTGCTTCAATCCTATAGCAGGATGAGGGCTCGCTCGCCTTGCCTCGGTCCCAGCTCTGGCCTCCAGGCCCCACCCTGGACACTGCGTCACACACACCCCCTGCACGACCCTCAAGACCTGCCCCTAGTTAGCCACCCTCGCCCCTTTCTTGTCCATAGTTCGCTGTCACACAATAGCTGGAAGGAGCCACAGGACCCAATATATACTTCAGACTGTGTCAATCCCGGGCCTGAGGCGTCAGGGCTTTTTACTGCTCTGAGAATGGATAAGTGGGAGAGGCTGCTGGGGTCCAGCTCGCCACCCACTGACCTCACCATCCACTGCTGTGGTGTGCGCGTCCCCTCCAGAACTCACATTGAGGGTTAACTGCCATTGTAATGGTGCAGTAACAAGAGATGGGGTCTTCAAGAGGAATCAGGCCGTGATGGCTCACTCCTCAAGAATGGATTAGGCCGTTACCTCAGCGGCAGCAGGTTCCCGATGAAAACAGAGTTCGGCCCAATCTCCTATCTCCACACTCCTGCCTGTCCACCTTCTTCCCTGAGTGGCACAGCATGAGACTCTCTCCCAATGCCAGCCCCACACTCCTGACTTCCCAGCCTCCAGAACCATGAGCCAAAGCACCTTCTATTATTTGCAAGGTACCTGCTTCAAGCATGCTGTTATAGCAGCAGAAAAGACCTCCCAGCTAACCAAGGGAATCCGTGCTGGCTTCCCTGACCCCACATTGATCTGTCTCCTCGGAACATTGTTCCCATGGTCCCCCCTTGGGCTGGGACCTTCTTGCCATCCGTATCTCCGTTTCAATGCCACCTCCTCCGGGAACCCTGTGGGAAGCTGCCAGCTCCATGCCCATGTGTGTGTCCCTGCTGTGTCCCTGCTGTGTCCCTGGCTGGGATTCTTCATCACGCGTATCACTCTATTCCAGTTCCTTTCATTGGGTAGGTTATCGCCTGTCCCTCTCACTAGACTGAAATCCCACAAGCAGTGACCTTGTGTGTCTTAGTTGCCACTGTATTCCCAGTGTCCAGCGCACAGTAGGTGCTCAAAAATGCTTTATGAATGGACAAATGAATAAACGAATGAACGGACTTACATCTCAAAGGCATTTCTTTCAGCTGTTTAGAGCCCCAGTCTACACTCAGCGGCAAGTCTCCCGGAACTATTTATCTGGCCTGCGTCCCACGCTCGCTCTCCCGTCCCCAGAGCTGAGATGTCCTCATCTGCTTGGGAGACGATGGACAACAGTTGCTCCAGATGGAGGGTGAGCTCTGCCAGGACATAAGGGACAGACGACCAGTGGGGACTGAGCTTTCCTATCTGGAAAACCACATCACCTGTCTGAGCCTTCGTTTCCTAATCTGTGAAACAGACACAAAAACTGTGGCATCTTGTGGAGTCGGGTCCCCAACAGATGAGATCGCCGCTATTTGTCACCTTAAAATAATGGCATTTTCTGCTCACTTGACCCATGCTGGTCATTCACCCCGCCCCCCAGCTCTTCCGGTGGGAAAGCTAACTCGGGGAGCCACAGAAAGCCTTGACCCTCTGGGTCAGTAAGCACACGAGAAGCTGGCCCTGGAACCTAGGCCATCGCAGCTGCCGCGGGGACCACCAGGAGACGCCAGTTCCCCCAGACGAGGGGGCTGCTGCCACCTTCGCGCGAGTCCACTCACCTGCAGGCTGAGGGCCCGGGAGGAGAAAGCGGGGACACAGCAGGCCAGGATCGGGCACCAGAACGGGGCTTTGCTCGTCCTGTCCTCTTCCGGACACAGCCAGCCTGGCTGGTTCTCCTCCCCTACAGCAAGAGGAGGGAGCAGGGGAAGCTGGTCGGTCTGAGAGCAGCCCTCCAGCCCAGGGACCCGGCCCCCAGGAGGACCCGGATAGGCCCAGACCGGCACTCCTCACCCCCACTTCTGCTTGGCGGGGACGAAACTCCGCCTCACCCCACGGGCTTGGAATGGACCCAGGCTGGGAGCTGGGACACCTGAGGTTGGAGCCTGAGCCTGGCCCCATCCCTGAGCAGCCTGACAGATCACCCCAACTCTCCGAGCCTCAGTTTCTCTACCCACAGAACGGGGACGGTGCGAACACCTCTGTGCTGCAGCCACTGCAAGGAGCAAGTGAAACGCCAGAGGGGAAGGGGTTTTAGAGTCCAGGTCGCGGTGCCGGGCGTACACTCCAGACGGAGGGCAGATCACAGCCTAGCAGATGCATGTGATGATTTTGACTATCACTGACCTGGACGAGGAGGAGGAAGACTCGCTGCCTCCCCCAAAGCTACCCTGAAACCCCGGGAATCGTGCATCCCCGGGGACCTGGCACAAGCACAGATGGAGAGCACAGTGCTCAGGAGCATCTGTAACCGCTCTCCGTGGCTGCCCCATCCTGTACGTGCAGCCTCCTCCAGGAAGCCCTCCCTGACTGCCTGGCTGTGGCTCCCCAGTTCAGGGACCATTCCAAAGACCCTGCCTTATTTCCCACAGACAATCCAAAGTAGCCCCACCTCTGTGCTGCTTATGGTGCCTCCACGCGTCTCTGAGATGTTACTCATGGTCAGCAGGGATCTGGGATGTCCCGTTAGCCACTGTCCCCAACACCCTGCATACTGCCTGGCTCCTAGTACGTGCTCAGTAGATGTGAGCTGAGAGAATGAATGCGGCTCCCAGTCGGCCACCAACAGGAGGAGGAGCAGACGAGACCTGGCAGTGGGCTGGGTGCAGGGGTTGGTGACCCCAAGCTTTGAGTTTTGGGATTCCATTATGTCTACAAAACCCCGATCTCCGTGTGTCCATGAGATGCATAATCCTTCATTATGACGCAGGCTTTGCGTGCCTCGGTGCTGCCCAACTCTGGGCGACTGGACACTTTCTGGCCATGACGAAGGCGGACGAGGCATGCCCACAGTGCTCAGTAGGTCACGCATATTAAATGCATTTTCCATTTATGACATCTTCACTCTCTTGCTAGCTTGTCTTTTCTTCTTTTGTGTGTGTGAGCACACACACATATGCAAATGTGTGGCCAAACCTTCCAACCCATTTCCTTCTAGGCGACATCCCACCTGCTCACACAGGGCCGCAGGCCACACACCAATACACCTGGGGGCACCAGCAGCTCTTCTCCCAGAGCCTCTTCCTGCAGGGGCGACCACCCCCACACCCACTGCAAGAACTGGAATCTGAATGACCCTCATTAAAGAGAGTCGCTGCCGGCGCCAACAGAGAAGGGTTGGACCGGTGTGAGCAATAGCGTGAGCAACGTGCCTGCTCATAACAGCCACCTGAGAGATGCCACTGCCCCCAAAGGTGGCGTCTGAGTGTCTGCCTCACCGGAGGGGCTGGGCGAGGGGCAGTGTGGATGCGGTGGGGAGCAGAGACATACGTGATGTAGGCCGTACCGAGTCCCCCAGCCCTGAACTCATTCCCTACACGGGCCAGAGGTGGCCACAAAGTCTGTCCCCTGCCGCGGAAAAGGGAAGAGGGTAGGCTGACGCAGAGGGGGCCATCAGGGAAAGGACAACACAGTACGAGGTGGATGGCACCGTGACAGAATCCCTGTGTGGTGCACTTTAGTGCATGTGGTCCCCTTTCATCCGCACGGCCACCAGAATGTGGGTTATGTCCCTTCCATTCTACGCTGGGCAAGCTCCCAGCCCAACCTGCTGCTCCCAGCACCCCACCAGGCGGGCTCCTGGGTGGTCAGTGAACGCACACCCCGCCCACCCCATTTCCACGTTTCCACGTCGCCTGAGTGCATCTCTTCTCCCCTCCCACCCACAGCCATCAAGCCTGGGCAATTTATTATCATATATTTTTTAATGATCTGACCTTCTCCTTCCAGATGGTGCCTTCCCCGCCTGCAACCAGGAACGTTAAAAGAAAATGAAGTTGTCGCTCCCCATCTGCCACTGCCCTTGTTCGCATCACAAAATCAGCGCAGCTGAGACCAAATTAGAAGGCTGCTGCCGCTAAAAATTGAAAGCCCGCTTGGGATAAGTGACATTAAGAACCAGCACAGACAGCGTCGTCCACAAGGCTGTGATCTCGGACTGACTTTAAATGGGGGCTTATTTAGCATCCGATGATTTCTGCCAGCACCCCACGGGGCAGGGGGCAGCTCCAGGGATCAAAGCTCCCCCACCCTTGGAAAAATCTACACCCATTTGTCAGAAGGGCCCCCAGCAAGTCCCAATCCAGACTCCGTATTGCTGTGCGACGCATAACCAGGTACTTAACCTCTCTGAACCAGTTGCCTTGTAGAGAAAATAGGGAAATAATTCTGACCATTTGGAGCTGAGTGTACTGGAACAAATTATCTATAAGGCCCCACAAAAACCAGGCCCTCAAGAGACAGTGGCCACTCTGGTCATCATCCTTGCAGTCAACAGTACGCCCCTTAGTACCAGAGCATGGCTGAGCCCACCTCCAGCCCTGCCTCCCAGGCTCACAGAGCTCAGCCCGTGTCGTGCCTTTACTGTCGTGACTGCCCCAGCGGGTGGCCTGACAGCACTTCTCAGAGTCCCCAGCCCTCAAGCCTGGGCAGATCCCAGCACCAACCCAGAGACAGGCTTGGGGACCAAAGAAGATGAAGCTGCGTGCAGTGGTCCATGCCAGCCCAGCCTGCTGGGAGGCTGAGGCAGGAGGATCTCAAGTTTGAGCCTGATTCCAGCAACTCAGCAAAACTGTCTCAAAATAAACAATGGAAAGGGGAGCAGGGCTGGGGATGGAGTTCGATCCCCAGTACTCCAAAAAAGAAGAGAAAGAGGAAGAGGAGGAGGCAGAGAAGGAGGAGGTTTTTTAGGATGTGATCTGCAGCCGAACTGTCAATGGGTGAACACAGGTCCTACTAGGAAGACTGAGGGCTGGAAAACTGAACCTCATCAGAGGCAGCAACCTCAAGAGTGCATCCCTGCGAGGGATCCGCCAGGCCCTGGGGAGGTGGGGACAAGGAGGGCTGGGCAGGGGAGGCTCCAGGGACCCCCTGTGTGGAAGGGCCGGGGATGCACGGCCCTGTTCTGGGGGTACAGGAGGGGAGCCCAGTCCCTGACCTCGCCTCTTCCGTGGCTCACAATCTTGGCACATTGTAGTCTGGGAAGAGGGGGAGATAGAGAAGAAATAAAATGCAACGAGGGAATAACATCCTTAGTAAAGAAATGTTTTTAACATATTCTACTTTCACAGGCTCATATTATTCCCCCCCGCCGGGCACTGCAGATTAAAAAAAACAAAGTGGCAAAATAAAAGGAACAAATTATTCAAGCCCCAGGGGGACATAGGCATTCAAATAAGATTTCAAATGATTCTCCTTCTATTAAAACTTTCGCTGCAGAGAAACTGCGCAAGATAAAGGCGGCTTCGTGAGCACCTGCCCGCCAGCGCCAGGCCCTGCTGGGCACAGCTTCTGGGTTCAAACAGGGCACTGCCCACCGGGCAGGCAGGTATACAGCAGGGCTGGGCGCCCACCCGTGGGAATGCAGGCAGAGAAGAGGCCCAAGGCCTGGCAGGGAAGCCGCCTTGGCCTTTCCCAGGGCCAGAAGTCCCCAAGTCCTCCGAATCACTTAAAACTCTTTCTCCACTCTCCAGAGGCCACCTGGTGACCCAGAAGCTAGGGTGACAGCCAGAGGGGACTGACTGAGTAGAAGCATCTGGCATCTGGCTCTCCAGGCTTTGATGAATAGCTTCCCAGCATACGTAGACCAAATCCCGGATGTCTCCTTGTTCTGGCTCTCTGGAAGTGCTGCACCCTTGAACCACTGGTTGGCCTTATGTTCCCGCCCCAGGACCTTTGCACTTGTAGTTCCCACCCCTGGATCCCTTTGCCCAGAGCCTTCCATGCTTTCAGATGTCACCCCTCAGGACCTCTCTGACAGCAGCCCCCAGGCTCAGTGAAAGCCACACAGCCCCACTCTACCCTCTTCACAGCACAGCCACCCACCACATTTAGCCTCCACCTGACCCTCACCAGGTGATGTTCCCAAAGAGCAGCAAGCTTCCGGGGTTTTGTCATTGATCCGCCACACTGGAAATTACTGCAGACTCAATAAGTAGGGTTTTTAACTTAATGAAAGCTGGTGACAAAGGTCCTGACTTCTTTTCAGAAATGTTTAAAAATCTACCAGAGATATATAATTATCTATAAAAAGATCACAGCAGAAACAGAGACAAAAACGCAAAACGTCCCGTATTGGTGGGAATCAGCACATGGGGACTCCAGTGAGTCATGCAACAGTTCCAACCATCAGAGTGCGGCCCTCCCATCAATTCAAAAACTGGACAGCGACAGTCACAACAATAATCATACAAGGAAGGCGGCTGGGTGGAGGGACTCTCCTGATCGGAGGCAGCAGCCCAGGCGGGGATGGAGGCAGGCGCAGGTCTGAATGCGGGTGTCCCTTCCTGCCCTGTGACCTCACGCAGGTCCACATGCCTTTCTGGGCCTCAGAATCCCACATGGTAAAAGGGGGCTCACAGCAGACCCACTTCAGGGTCATTGACAATCAGCTGAGTCCAATCTGCATCATTTGGGTTTGGGGGAAACAGCCCTATTGAGATATAGTTCAGTGACCACAGAGCTCACACTCTGCTGGTGTCTCGCCTACTCGGACTCAGGCAACCATCACTCCTGTCTGATCCCAGAACATATTCATCGCCTTTACAATAACACCACTGCCCCTTCCCCCCGGTCCCTGGAAACCACTCATTCGCTTCCTGTCAAGTCTCATCAATGCACAGACAGGGAACCTGAGGCTCAGAGGGGGAAGTGACTACTCTGAGGCTGCAGAGCAAAACTCAGGACTCCAGATGCGCTGTGTCTCCACCGTGTCACCTCAACTCAGAAACCTCCTGCTCACGGGCCCTGGACACCCACGTACCCACTCCTGTACCCCACACTGACACTGTACTCACGGAGTCCAATCTTGGCCAGATGCAACCTGTTGACCCAGGAAATCTTGCTCAGGGGGTTGGGGGTGATGAAGACCACCATGAAGCTGATGGGGCGGCCGGACCTGCAGTGAGGAGGTGAGGGGTGGGGGCATGAGTGCAGGGCACAAGCGCTGGTCCCGTATCCTCGGGACAGCGGGGACCTTGCTCAAAGCCCAGATGCCAATGGCCTGGCGAGGCTCAGTGCCTGCCCTGGCAGAGGACTCTGCCACCCTTCTTGAGCCAGGCTCTGTGCCCAGCACCTCTGCGGGCTGCAACCCCACCAGCCGGCTCCCACGGCCCTGTCAGATGACCGTGGCCACTGGAGCGGGGACAGGGTCTCGCTCAGTTGCCTCCCTGCCCAGGGCAGCTGCTCCCAAGTGTGTGCTGAGTGGATGTGTGGATGAATGAAGGAGCCAATGGATGGGACAGCCAGAGGGCGCTCTTGTCCCCATGGTGCCCCCTCATCTTGGAGCAGCAGGAGCCCCTGCTGACCCTTTGGGCCGGTTATCCATCCAGCCCCCCAGCACACAGCAGGACGGTGTCCCAACCCTCCAGGGTGCTGGGGAGGTCGGGGTGTCCAGAGGGGACCAGCAGGGCAAGGCCGCAGCCCCCGCCAAGTGCCCGGCCCCGTCTCAAACAGCCAGCTTCTGTGCTCTTCCTCTGTCACCACCTCCTTCCTCACCCTGAGGCCAAACCTGTCCATGAGCTCCTCAGATTATGCAGCCTCAGGCTTGCTGCAAACCTTCGGGGCCTCGCCTTCCTGGCAAAACGCAGATGGGACACCCGCCCACAGAGCCTCGGGAGGACAAGAGAGACCCCACGCCTCTCTGCTTCACTGAGCAGCTCAGGCACCCAGAGGGGGACCAGCGATGCAAGGCTCCTACGGCGGCACTCTGGGGACAGGGCAGTACTGGGTATACAGAGAGGAGCTGGGGACCACGGTCTGATGTGAGCAAAAGGACAGGGCACAAATGGCACTGGCCCGCGGCAGAGTCTGAGCAGGCTAACGGAGGCACAGGCTGACCCGGGGGATCCACAGGGCACTGTCCACTCGTCCACTCGTTCAGACTTCCCACGAGCACCTACTGTATCTCTCCAGTGCCACCCGGGGCCCGGCCCAGAGTGGGCGCATTCCCACCCGTCACAGCACCCGTCTCCTGACACAGGACAGCCCGTGTGTCCTCTCCGAGACGCGACGCTCCTCACTTGTCGGGCTTCCCGGGAAGCAGGAGTCGGAGGCGGCACTTGTTGGCCGAGTGGATCTCCTCTTCCTTCACCCGCAGCAGCCTCTGCAGGGCCAGGCACCAGTCTTGAGCCACGGTCATGTTCAGGTTCTGGGTGGGGAGGCCAAAGAGGTCACAGTATCCCCACAGCGACGGCGGCACCCCAGGGTGAAGAAACAGAGAGAAGCCCATTCTTGCAGCCACAAGCAGGAGGTCTACTCCCCAAGTTCCAGGATCCCCGGCTCTGGGGTTGGGGCCCATACAGAGGCCCCCCTCCGAGGGACAAAGCCTTCTGGCCAGTCCCACGCCGCTGTGCAGAGAACCAAAAAGGACCCCACAGCCTGGCCCCGATCAACCCAAGCCAGGGGTGCACACCACACTTCCAGGAGCCAAGCCGTGGCACCTGGGGTGCAGGCCCCCGGGACCCACCTGGTAGGTGCCATGCAGCGTGCTGACCAGCAGTGTTATCTGCTCCACCACAGCCAGGTCCTTCTGCAGATCTTGAAGCTCCTGGAAGAGGCGCGGGGGACCCAGGTACACCTTGTCTGGTCAGAGGAGAGACCCAGATCAGCCTCACGGGTGGGGAAGGCACCACCAAGGAGTCAAGCCTCGGCTCATGGTAAAAAATAAAAGCAGCTGCCCTCCTGAGGAAGTGGCACCGGAGACACGGAAGGAGACATGCCCAGGGTTTGCCCGAGTGGAGCACACAGGCCAGCTGGGAGTCACATCTGTTACAGAAAGTCTAACACTGAGACTCAATCAGTACAGAGGGCCCTCGGACCCAGGACCCACCTGTGCCAGGGCCCAGGTGTGCCTGGGACAGCCGAGAAGCCTGCACAGGGCTAGGGGTATGGTGGGCATGGCAGAGATAGAAAATGGCACGTGCAAAGGGACTGTGGCTTGAGGAAGCCGGTGCACAGCAAGTCATTCAAAGACACACGGAGGGCCTGGGGCTGGCAAGAAAGAAAAGGCAGGGGCTGGGGATTTAGCTCAGTGATTAGAGTGCTTGCCTTGTAAGCACAAGGGCCTGAGTTCGATTCCCGGCACCACCAAAAAAAAAATAAATAAATAAAGAAAAGGCAGAAGGGGCCAGCAGTCTAGGACCAGACTGGGGAAGTCCAGCTGTTTTTGGCTGGTCACAGATTCTCAGGCCAAGTCTTGGGCATGCCAGGGGGGACCTTATACACTTACATGATTATCTGAAAAGCACATGCACATCCGGGTCCCCCCCAAATCCTGCTGTGTGGTGTCAGGGCTTCTGGGGACTTTGAGCAGGGCTACTGGAGCTGGTTGCCAGGTAACCAGCAAAGAGCAAGCCAGGCTTGGGAGGTCAAGGACACTGACAGTAAACAAAAAGCGCGAGGAAGAACTCTGCGGGGACCCCAGGGGGGTGCAGGTGGGAAGTGTGGCTCACATAAGGCACCCCGTGGGGCAAGCTCAGGACCCCGCACGACCCTGTGCTGTAAGAGCGAGACGTCCAAACTGCGAGCAATTTGGATTCGGCACAATGATGTCATCTGTCACATTAAATTAATGCTGTTAATGGGAACTTTAGTGTTCCGCAGCTTTATTTTTACTCAATTTGAGATGTTGTTTGGGTTTTATAGTTGTTCAAGAGCCATAAGCATGAGAAGTTGATTACACAGGGCTTCATTTGTACATATTTGAATAACAATGTAATAAAAAACCAGCCAGGGCTAACCGGGGTTCAGCAGAACCTCCTCTCCCTTCCCAGGGCGTCCAGTGAGCGGGCGCTAGGTGAGGAATGTGGGCATGGAGGGGCCCAGAGGGACTCCCAAGGTGGACCAGAGGGGAGGGGAGTCAGGGTTGTGGGTGCCCCTGAGAAAGGCAAATGGTTGGGGGACCTTTCCGGCTCTCCTCTCCCCAGCTTCCAGATTTGGAAGTAGCCCTGCCATGGCCTCTGAGGGTTCCCAGAGTGTCAGGCAGGGAGCAGAGCAGGGAGAAGGGAGGCGAAACTCAAGCATCTTCCACCCTGTGAAGGTGCCCTGGGCACAGCGCCCCCTCCTGCCATCCTTGCACATCAGCACCAGTGCGCCCCAGGTCTAGGTGAGGGCAAAGTCCCCTCACCCGCCAGTCACAGAGAAAAGTCATCTGCGGCCCTTGAGAGCACAGAGCCTGAGCCTGGCCCAGCCCGAAGTCAAAAAAGGCTGCTCAGAGGAGGAAGAGTAGGGGCACACGGGACAAAGGCAGAGTGACAGGAGGACACAAGCTAGGCGCACAGCCCACCCAGAGGGTGGGTAGGAAAGTGGGAGGAAGGGGGACCCAGGACAGGTACACAGGCCTCTACCGAAGAGCAATGAGAGACCACTGGGGTGGTGGGTAATGCACAGAGCTGATCTGCATTTTCAAGAGCCACCTCAGTGGACAATGGAGGAACAGGCAGGCGACAATGGCGGGGGAGGAGGAAAAGCAGCCAGGAGGTGGCCCCAGGGCTCTAGGGCACCATGGTACAGGCCAACATGGAGGCAGAGGGCAGACTAAGAGGCGCTGCCAGGCAGGCGCCCCGAGTGAGGCGTTCCATCCCCTCATCCAATCGTGTCTGAGGCACAGGGTCAGGGCAGGAGGACGCAGGTCCAGAGGCTCGCAGAGGGCACCAAGCCTGGTCTCTGAGAGTCCCAAGGACAGGGGTGGGTCTCCCAGCCCTCACTGTACAGGAGGCACACCAAAGTACCAAAGGACACACTGCTGGGGGCCCTGTGGGAGCAGCAACAGCCAGGCAGGACGCGGAAGTCACCCTTCCCACTCAGTCCCTGCGTGTGCCCATGTGTGTCAGTGTGCAGGCTGGGCACAGTGGGCCCTCCCAGATGAGGTTGCAAGGGTGCAGGCCTGGGAGCCGGCACGAGCTCCCAGGCTCAGAGCCCATCAGTCCACAGGTCCCTGCAGCTGGGGCAGGGGCGGGGCGGGGCGGGGCAGGGGACTCACTCTGGGCCTGGCCCGCCGCGGAGGCTTTCTTGGCACCCGCGTGCTGGATGAGCACGTTGTCCTTGTCGTAGGCGCCGCCGTCCTGGCCCACCTCTACCACCTGCACCTGGGGGAGCGCCGTGTTCCACTTCACCACGTACTTGGGGCCCAGGGGCACCAGGCTGCTGATCTCCAGCTGGCCCCTGTGGGGACAGACAAAACGAGGCTCTGAGAGCTGCAGCCTGCCTGGAGGAAGCAGAGCGCCCCACATCCGTGCACCCCCGTCCTCAGCACCTCAGCACACAGCTCAGCCAGGCTTCACGCAGCCCAAGCACTGGCCCCTGGGCCGCTTCCAAGCCGGGTAGAGCAGGGAACCCTCGCCAGGGCGTCAGCACCAGGGTACCCAGGCCCAGCCCCAGAAACAGAATCACACGAGCCACCCCCCAGCCCCTGAGCCCCCAAACCTCCTACCTGTGGTTGGCAGGCCTGAGGGAAAAGACAAGAAAGGAGGGAAGCTTGTTACTGGGCCTCAACAATGTCTAGGGGGCTAGACCACCTGGGGCAGCCACGGGACTGGACGAGGGACAGTCTTGGGCGATCATGACAACAGGGCACAAAGGGGATGACAGAGAGGGCCGTGGCCCTGGGCTGGGCCTGTTATTATCTCTAATGCTCATAAGAGCCCTGCTAGGAAGCTTGTAAGGTCCTAGAGAGGCAGACTGATGCTCAGCCAGGTCACATGACTCAGCCCAACTCACCTAGCGGATTCCCCAAAACTAAGCCACTGGCCCCCAAGCCTGTGCACCATGCTAGACCTTGAGCAGCATGAGGGCAGGGAGGGCGTCGTCATACCCACAGCCCCTGCACCATGCCCAGGATATCAGGGAGACATGAGCGAGGGAATGAGCCACACTCATCCGGGTCCACACCCACGTGTGGCAGAGGCTTCCTCGCCTGAGGCCGCCTGCAGGAGGCTGGGTGCCCTCCAGAGCTGCACACCGGCAGAGTAAGGGCTCCACGCACACTCACTGCATTAGCAGACAGGTGGACAGTGGGAGGATGTGGCCACACAGCCCTGGCCTGCCGTTTCTGCCAGGGCCCATGGTCCCTGCCCACAGACAGTCCCCAAACCCTCTGGGAGGCCGTGCACAGGTGCACGCAAGCAGGTTCTGGGTGCAGACTTTCAATCGGCTCGGTGTGTGCCTTGGCCACCACCCTACCCTGTCATGGCCACCAGCACAAAGTGGGAGAACTAGGCTGGGACTAACATTCGACCTCAACTAGGGATAGCTCTTCCCCCACAGAATCTCATTCTCGGTGCTACAATTCTGTTTCCAGATGGTTTTAAGAGTTGTCAGCTATCGGGAGCAGAGATACCTTCTCCCAAGAGCCCACTGGGATGGTCACAGCTAGAGTTCTCAGGGGACATCTGGAGAAAGGCCACACTCCTGACACAAGAGCCAAGCAGGGGACACACAAGTGTCCCCGGGCCGGGGGCATACTGAGAGCAGCAGAGAGTGGGCCTCAGCTCCAGGCCCTCGTGGCCCGGGTTAGTGTGCACCCAGTACGCTGGATCTCCCCACATTCAGGGGAAGCCAAGGGTCTCAGCCTTCGCGGGGACGCCCTGTCGAGTGGCACCGGAGGTTCCCAGAAGCCCACTGCAGCTCACAGGCCCCCTGTGTGCAGAGCCTGGTTTGAGCATAACCCTCGCCCCAGCCCCAGCTCAGGCCCAGCGGCCTGGTTCTGGTCATTTCCCTCTGACTCAGAGCTGGGGAATCAGGCTCCGGCGGTCTGAAGACACTCGGGGCTGTGGGGAAGGAAAGCCAATGACTCACACCAAGAACCCCAGCAAGCCGGGCAGAGGAAACCCGACCTGTGTTAAAGCAGCAGGGATTCAGACTGGACCCCAGGAAGAACCTTGTGAATTTCCAAATGGCCAAAACCCAGGAAGCTGGGCTGGGGATTTAGCTCAATGGTTAAAGTGCTTGCCTTACAAGAACAAGGACCCGAGTTCGATCCCCAGCACCAAAAAAAAAAAACCCAGGAAGCTCTCAGTGACCTACTCAGGCCGGGGCTGTCGCGATGGCCTCCCAGGTACCTCCCGGCACCAGGCACTGGTCACAGACCACGCCAAGGGTGGGGACAGAGGGTCCCCAGGAGGGGTGACAGGCCCAGGCCACTTACTTGAAGTTGATGTTGGCGCAGACCAGCATGTCATTGAGCAGGAAGACCCTGCGCTCCTTGGACTTGATCAGCTGCCCACGGTCACCATACACCGTCTCCGTCAGCGTCTCACACAGGAGCAGCTGCCGCTGGCCGGAGGTCAGCAGCTGGGGGAGGGGCAGGGAAGGTCAACGCCAGCATCGAAGCCCAAGGGTGACCCAGATATGACTGTGCCAAAGACCCAGAAATCTCCCGCCCACAGAAAGGGAGACAGAGACTGGGAGAGGCAGAGAAGGACAAAGTGCCACCCTCTATCTCTAGGTGACAAGATGCACTGGACAGGAGGACCAGGGGACACAAGTTGGGTTCTCTGCTCAGGAGAGGCCTTGACCTAGCAGCCAGCAGCATGCCTTCTAAGTGAGCCAGTCACTGCCAGCCCTTCCCCACAAGGACTCCGTGACCATCGTCACCAAAGACACAAGCTCTGGAGTCACAGGGACATCCGCTGAGCCCCACTGCTGCCTGCCAGCTGTGCAGCCCCAGGCTGGTCACTTCACTTGCCTGAGCCTCAGTTTCCTCAGCTGCGAAGTGGGGCAATAACTGCGCAGACCACACACTGAACCACGCAGGACCAGGCTGCAGAGGTTACAATGCCTGCTGTGACCCAAGAATGCAGACCTGGCTCACGTGTGACAACAAATCTCGAGGCAGCAACAGCACGTCAAGCCGGGCACAGGCCCTTCTACATGCAGCCCTGGCAGGGCTCAGGGGCACAGCTAGCCCTCTGCGGGGCACACAGGAGACACTGTAGGGAAGTGCTCTCCCAGCACAGCTGTCTGTGATGGTCCCCACCACAGAGAGGGCGGCTGCTGCAAGGGACCTGTCCCTGCTGCACCCAGACGCTCAGCAGCCTGGGACGCTCTGGCTCTTGGCCAGCCAGGGACAGACCCTGGAGCTGCAGGTCGGCAGCGCCCCCGTGAGGAGGCTGAAGACCAAGACCCCACCAGTACTTGGACCATCTTTTTTCCCAACAGAGATTTTTTGAGGGGTGATGGGAGAAATCCAGCAAACTGCATTCCCCAAACCTGCAATTCTGACAGCCACCGTTCTCCCCTTCCTTGAAATCCTGCTGGCCAGATGACCGAGCACCCCAAAGCCTCCCTGGAGAGAACACCCTGATCCCCACACAATCACGTCCCTCGAGTCAACACACACCCAAAGGTCCGAATGGCAACAGGCACCAGTTCCCCACATCGCCTAGTCACTCAGCAGGCCTGTGAGGCTTCTCTACTCCTCAGATGAGGAAACTGAGGCTCTGGGGAATAAGCCAGGTGCCCAGAGCCACCATGCGATGGCACAGGGCGGAGCCAGGCCACGTGCACTGTATACCCAGGGCCCTTTGTGGTGCAAGCCAGAGAGGCCCCACTGCTCCCAGCACAGGCAGATTCTGGGGCCTTTGGGGTCCCTGCAGGTGCACAGGCAGGGATACCCCCAGTGTTTGCACGAACAGCCAAATGCAGCTCATGAAACAGTGCTTGGACTCGGAGGACAGCAGGGCCCCCACACCAGGCCACCAGTGTGCCAGGACCCACCCCAGGAAGAGGAAAGTCCCCTGGCTTTCTGCAATCATCCTCCTGCCCCGCAGGCAGACGAAGAAAGGAAAAAAAGGAAACCCGGATATTGCACCAATGTCCCCCTGGAGGCCCGTGTCAGCTATTTTGAAATAGCTGGATGGCTCCATTTTGGGGAACACCCAGTTTCATTTCCTCTTCTCAGTCGGTGATGACAAGAGGACCATCACTGAACTGGTCCCCAAAGTGACCAGGCCTGTCCAAGGAGGGCCCTGTCGGGTGGGGTGGGCCATCACCACACCCTTCACAGGAACATCTCGCAGCTGTCTGGCTCACCCCTCACTTGATGAAAAGGGAAACTGAGGCTGGGGACATCAAGTCCCCAGCCCAACATCTAATGGGTCTCTCTAACCTCCAACCAACAACTATCATTTATGACTGCCCAGGTCTCTGAGGGGTACAAGGGAAGAAAACAGAACAGGGCAACGCTACAGGATTCATTTCCTGTTCCAAGCGGGCTCTGCACAGGTATCTGTGTCAGCAAGTGCTGATAGGAGCCACCAGCTGCCACCTTTGTTCTGCTTTGGGATCCCAGAGCCCAGAGTTTCCTGGTTCTTCCACCACATCGGAGCACCTTCCTGTGGCCCCACACAACACACACACACACACACACACACACACACACACACACACGGCACAGCCCTGACCCTCAGTGGGGGAGAAAGGGGTGTTGCAGTGGGGAAACAGAGGAACTACAGTTTATCACAGTGATGTCCTTGTGGTTTAAAAATAGGGTTCTCCACAGCTTGCAGGTAAGTTTTTCAAGATTGGGGAGCAGTACTGGGAATCAAGCCCAGGACCTCATGGCTGCTAGGTGAGCAGTCTACCACTGAGCTCCATCCCCAATCC
>PVJO010028155.1:0-18573 GCA_004026905.1 Hystrix cristata
TCCCAGCAGAAACCTCCCGGGCCTGGTCATACTGGCAACTTTTCTACCAGCATTCTGGTCTTCTGAGGTCTGACCAGAATCTCCCATCAAGTCCCGTTAAAGGCTTTCCAGAACTTCTCTTTCAGGCAACATTTCCAAACCTTTCCTAACTCTCCCCTTCTCACAAGCCAGCTCTAAATTGTCCATATTGTCAAATATAGTCACAGCAGTGACCCTACTTCTCTGGTACCAAAATCTGTCTTAGTTAGTTTTCTCTCTTGGCTGTGACAAAATACTCACCCCCCAAAGTGAAAAGGGGAAAGGTTTATTTGGGTTATGGTTCATAGACGTTTCAGTTCCAAGGCAGGGTGGCATGGCAGATAGGAGAAGGCAGCAAGATAAGCAAGAGATCTGAGCAGCTTCTTTCTGCCGCTTATATCTTATCCAGGCTGCCAGGATTATGGTGGTGCCAAACCAATCAGTGGATTGATTTAGTAATTGAACGTCCTTGATCCCAGCATCATATACTCTAGATTGTGTGACCTTTGAAAAAGCCCCACCTATGACTGCATGAGGCTTTGGGAAGACATTTAGGCACAAACTATAACAGGATATATATCACCTCATACTCATTATATGTTACATATATAATATTGTCGTAACTTGAATATACTTTCTAGGTAGAATTTTGCCAAATAAACTAAATTACATATTTCTAGTGATAATGTAGACAAAATAAGAAACTAGAGAAAAAACTAGACTAATGGTAAGAAATGAAGAGCTCTAGAAAATATAGAAACAAGAATATAAATGCTTCTTAATTTACAACTAGTTACATTGTGATAAATCCTTTGTAAATTAGTAATGCGCTTAATACTTTTAACCTACCAAACATGAGAGCTTCACTGTATAGTACACGAGGTACACTGTGGACTGCCTGTGCTTCCTTGATAGCTATGTAGCTAGCAGCATCTGAACAGAGAATTTTAGCATGTATTACAAGCCCAGACAAAGTTGAAATCCAAAACTTGAAGTATGGTTTCTACTGAATGAGCATTGCTTTCTTATAAAGTCAAAAACCTGTGTAAGAGTAATTTTTTTCTTATTTTACATCACTTTCAAAGTTAATTCATTCTTTAAATAAAAATGTTAACAATGCGTAGTTTGGTTTATTTAAAACTACAGAACAACAATTGAATTATTATATGGTATAAAAATAGGCCAACAGAATAGACAAAATAAAGAAATAACTTAAAAATTCAATACTCAAGCAAGTTGAATTAAAAGTAAAGAAGAAACAATGGGAAAACTATAAAACAACTAGCAAAATGGTAAATTTAAAGCAGACCATATCAGTAATTCCATTAGATATATATATATATATAGTCTAAAAATCCCAATTAAAAAACAGATTTTTATATTATATGTATTAAAGATCAAAATTCATGTATACAAGAGTGCTCACTTTAATCATAAAAGCATAGAGATAAGTTAGAAATAATATGTGGAAGAAGATAAGCTATGTAAACACAAATCCAAATACAAATGATGTATACCACTATCGGATGATGTAAGAAGAGACATTTAAATATGAATTAATTTAAAATGTTCTGATTTTTAAAAAGATAAATATGTCATGATATGTCAAATATCTGATGTAATGCTAAGTAATTTGATTTAATTACTACACATTGTATTAAAAACTGTAAGACTACATTGAGCCCACAAAATATATGCAAGAATAAATTGTCAATTAAAAATGAAGCAAAAGAGAGAGATACTTTACAAAATGATAATGTGGTTAACTCATGAAAAACCATTGCAATTATAAATCCTTATGCCCCTAAAGATGAGTTTAAAATATATAAAGCACAAATGGGTAGAACAAAAAATAGAAATAGAAAAATCCACAATTGTATTTGTGAACATAGACATATTTCTCTCAAAAGCTGTTAGAACAGTAGATGAAAAATTGAGTGTAGAAAAATTGAAAAATACTATTTCCAACTTAACCAGCTGACGTTCATAGAGCATGCCACACAACAACTGCAGATTAAAAATCATTCTCAAGTACACGTGCAATATTCAGCAGGGCAAATAGACCACCACAGCACTCATAGAATAAGGTTCTAAATGAACTGAAATTAAACAATGTGCTCTGTGACTGTGATGGAATTAAACTGGAAACTAATATCAAGAAGATATTCACATAAACTTTAAACACCGAGAAATTAAAGACTTATAAGTGAATCGTAAGTGAATTACTTACACTTATAAGTAAATCATGTGTCAAGAGGATGCTACAAAAATATTCAGAATATGTTATATGTCAAGTGAAAATAAAGAAAATATGCCCAAGTTTGCTGGTTAAAATTAAAGCAGAGCTTAAAGAAAAATTCGTAGTACTGAATGCTTACATTAGAAAATGAGAAATAACTCTCAAGCAATGGCTTGTGATTCCTGCTTAAGAAACTAGAAGAAGAATAGTGAAATAAAACCAAAACTATAATTGAGCTGAAAGAATTAAATGAAATAATAAACTTCTAGCCAGAGTTATCAAGAAAAGAAAAGGATTTAAAAACATCAATATCAACAATAAAATTAAGACATTATTAGATACGTATGTATATTTAAATGATGAGGCAGTATTTTAAATAATTTTATCTCAATAAATTTTATACCATAGAAAATAAGAAATTCTATAAAATAAACAAAATATCAAAGATTGCTCTGGAAGAAAGAAATGATCTATATAATGCTTACTAAGAAATTATGTCCATAAATAAAAATCTTCTAACAAAAAAAATGCCTGTAAGTATATGTTTAGGGAAGAAAAGACAGAAATTCTACATAAGTTATTGTAGAAAACTTAGGAGAACAATTTCTCAACTCATTATATGAGACC
Source organism: Hystrix cristata (assembly GCA_004026905.1). Lineage (NCBI taxonomy): Eukaryota > Metazoa > Chordata > Mammalia > Rodentia > Hystricidae > Hystrix > Hystrix cristata. The sequence goes on from PVJO010028155.1 coordinate 2,885, forward strand.
AAAGTAACTCTGAAAGCAGAACTACACAACGGTACCAAAAAGCTACAAATCCATTAGTATAAAATTAATATACTGAATTATGTTTGTCTGACTTTACATAGATTGGGAATATCAGAACATAACAGGAAATGTTGCTTTAATATTTTTTCTCAGAATGAAGGCATAGAGAAAAATTTTAAAATTTCACACAGCAGACTCCTAATCAAAGCCATTCATGTAGGAATTTGAACTTTGGAGAAATTACCTAAACTGAACCTGTGAACTATTGAAGTTTACCTGCTAGTACGCTATTTCTATTTCCTTCTATTCAGAAGGATTTTTCTCTTCAGCAATTCGATTTACTCCATTACTGCTGACTCAAGACTATACTTCTTTCCACCATGAAATGTACATTTGATACCTGTACCTTTTTATATTTAATCAAACAAATGCCTCTTAACTCAAGGTACTTTCTTTTATTCTGCTAATCTGATGAGATCTTAAAAAACTATAGACAATCAGCACAGCAAACATTTCATATTAACAGAATACATTTCTCACGGACTAAAGGTTTTGTTTCATTTATTCCTGCTTTCCCTGGAAATTTTGACCTAAAGGTGAAGTCAGTTGTCGAAAAATTCAAATAAAAATAATCCTCTAAACTGAACAAGAAAAACTATCCTCATCGAGAAGAAATTTGTCTTGCCCTGTGTCCTCTGAGATATACCTTTAGAGAACACTGTTTTGAAAACAACTTTCCTTACTTCTTAGCAGAAACCAGTGTCAGGACAGCAAAATGAATTCTCAGGCTATTTGACTCACTTCATAGTTTAATTATCCCTAGCTCCTCATTGCCGGTGGAAATAGTAATAATAACATAACTATTCAATCAAAATAGTCTCTCTTACACATTAATTTCAGTGCACATTGCTGTTAGATGTTATTTGGCAAAGTTGATACTGTGTACTACAAATGAACTTCACCAGATAATTCATTTCTTGGTTTGGAGAAAAGATAGTTGGTTATAATCCCTTACAGTATTTTAATGCGGCTGCCCAAACCAAAATCTAGTTCGAAGTTATGACAATTCAACTTTTTTAGCATGTTCAAATATAACTAGACTCCAGGGAACTAAGACATGGCAAACAAATTCATAGAAGACCGAGGGATAAAACTGGAATTGCAAATTGTTAATTTCCAAAAAATTTCATAACTATCAAACAGAATTAGACTAGTCTTTCTCAGCAGGCAAATTTACACAGGAAGCTTTTAATCAAAGGAATATTTCTTTGAACAAATGGACTCAGCTCTTTTATCATAATGGCTGCTATTATACAATTTAATATCCTGTGTATCTGTATTGGCATTCGTTTCCAAGAGCTCGAATACCCTTAATTCTGTTCTGTCTGGGGAGCCTAGCCAGTAACTCTTTCTCAAGCTTGTTTTCTGTCTTGGTTTTCAGAGGCACCAATATGAATGATGGTAGATGGTCTTTTGGTCTTTAGGTAGGTGAATACTGATGGTCTTATTCTCATCTTGATCCAGGATGCATTCTGACTCATTAAAAGTAACTCAGGTAGAAACAACGTACTCTGCTGTCTGTTCTTACATGGCACCTCAGTTAGCTGGCAAGCACCTCCAGTAAGTGACTAATACTCAAGCAAACAGTATTTAAATATTTTCTGACTAGGTACCCAAAGGCTCTGGAAATTCCAGATCAATTCTTCACTTCTCTCATTTCTATTTCATTTTTAATCTAATTGGAGAAATTGAAATGCTATCTTGAAGCCACATAAGAAAGCAGAGTTATATGGTTGCCATTAAATTTCAAGTTAAATACAATCTTCTTGCTCTCTGACAATTAAAATGGTAAGTCTATAATACTTTCCCCTAATGTATGCTAGAATGATCTACATGTGTAACAGATCATCACTGGCAGAAAGTATACACGCCCAGTTATTGAAGACTCGACATTGGGGGTCATTATAAAAAGTCCCACAAGTTACTTTTAAACACATAAATCATACAAGCCAGGGATGGTGGTGCATGCCTGTAGCTATTCAGGACCCTGAGACAGAAAGAGCTCATGACCAAGCAGTTTGAGACTAGCCTGGGCAATGTAGCAAGATCCAGTCTCTCAAAATCAATCAATCAATCAAATCAATCAATCAATCAATCACTAAGTAAAAATTCTCCCAATTTTTGATAATGAGACATTGTTTGAATATGATAGTGTTCAATAAGTACTTACTGAAATTATTTCTAATTAATTCAGTTATTTGGCCATGTGTAATCAAATCAATACTAGGTTTTTAAAAATAGGTAAATAAATAACTTTTCTGAAGTGGGGTATTGGAAATAGCCCTTGTATTTATTCCTTGTATGTACCCTGACGTCATTCATAGAGTTTTTCAAAGACTCTTAAAACCAAATGATATTTGGTTAATTGATTTGCAACTAAAATTTTAAGAGAGTGTCTTCTAATTCGGTGAAAAAATACTCATGTCTTTCTGTTGTACCACTGATCATTTGTATGCCTTAGTTGCTTGAACAATCATGCTGAAGATAAAGTCCTCTTATCTGAAGACACAGTTACAAGTGTGAATCAGGAGATCTATTATCTCTATGTTAAGGCAGAAACCTCCAGGTTGACAATGTGCTGTCTCGAAAATATTAACCTTCAGTTTCTTCTGTTTTTCCCAAAGTCCATCTGATATCATCATGAATAGATTTCTTACATCTAAAGACTTCTCGGAGTTCACTTCCTTCTCTTCCTATGCGACCCATTGTACTGAGATTTATAAAATTTAGTTGAGGGCTTTATTCAGAACTTTTTAACTAGAACGTGACACAAATATACAACTTTTCTTGCAGCATTTTTTACTCAGATATTATGAAATGAACTCTCTCAGTAGTTAACATGTAGTAGGTGGTTTCTACCTATCCGTAACTGTTTGGAGCATTTTGTATGTACAATTGACCTATGAACAACGCAAGTTTGAACTACATAGGTCCATTTATATATGGATTTTCTGAAGACCTGTGACAATTTAAAAAAGAACCTTAAATGAACCACATAAAAATTGAATGTATAATGAATTCAGAAAATGTATGTAGATGTATTTTATTATTTAATATCACAAGTGTATTTTATCATTATTAGTATAACATATACACAAATATATTAGAAAAATTAAAATTTGTCAAATTTACATCCACAGTTACAGAACATAAAGACACCATTCATAGTTTAAACATACATAAACAAGCATAAAGATACAATGTTAAATCATTACTGGGTAAAATCAACTGCAGTACCTGTAGTACAGCCGTAACTTAATAACCGCCTGTTGCTGCCAGTGTGAAGGGTCAAATTTTTCCTGGATTTTTACTGCATAAGAAGTGGGCACCTCTAACTTCTGAATTATTTAAGGGTCAACAATGTCTCATTTAATTCTGACAACACAACAATGGGCTAAGTGACAGTATCTCCCATCCTACAGGACACAAGACTTAAACCTTCAGCAGCTTGCTCAGACCCAGATTCAGCCCACAGATAAAAAGGAAGCAAGCACAAGGCCCTGAGTTCGATCCCTCGTACCAAAAAAAAAAAAAAAAAAAGTAAATAAAAAAGGAAACAAACTTGGAGTGAAACTTGGAGAATCTGAGCCAAAACGTCATACTCTTATCATAAGAGCATGCCATCTTTCCATGCAAACCATGCTCCGCTAAAGGCACATTTTCCAAAAGTGCTAACCATGGGGAATGTCAGTAGTTCTGATTCTTGGTATTAAAAAATTATGCACCTCCTTCAGAACACAGCAGAAATTCATTTCCCATGAGAGAAATGCTTTTTCATGCAATAAGTTCACTAATGTAATTTATTTGTTTTAAAGAGTCAGACAGGCAGAACTGCAGATATCAAGCTATACAGCACATGCAGACCTACGGACTACATATTGGTTGGCACAGACCTTGCCAGCCGGATTGAGACCCGAGGAAGTTATGAGTTCTGTACAAATATTAGCCCAAAGATAAGTGCTGAGGGTCCCTTACAGCTAGAGAAAGCTCTATTATAAATTATGTGTAGGGAAATACACCTTTCTCCATTTAAGGAAATGCCCAATAAGAATAGTTATCACAGAATACAAATACATGTCAGAAAATAAACAATAAACAAAATACACTTCTTGGGCGACACAATGGTCATCAAGTAAACACTGCTAATTAAATCTGGGGGGAATTACCTATCTCATAAGGCCAATCTATCAGTCAACTTTTGCTAAATAATGGGTGTAGAAGAGATCCAAAGAGATTAATTTTGATTTCCTTTTCTTCCAACTCCATAAATACAAAAGTTAGCGAAAACCCAAATTGTTATACAAAATAACAGAGATATTAGGATAACTTCTCTGAGGAAAAAAACGATAACAGTTCCTTTTCCTAAATCCCAAAGTCCTGTGTACATTGACAAAAGAAGATCTTAGGTGACTTTCCATATTCCCCCGACGCTGCTTTTTTATTAGAATGTCAGTCTGTCTTCTGAGGGTGGCTCTGGGCCACTGACGGGAACACCCTCTCACCCCACAGTGCACCTGGGCAGCTTGTGCAGAAGGAAACGGCCAGACGCAAAAGCAGAGCCTCGCACTATGCGGCTATTCCCTGAATGTCTAGCGTGACTCCTCTCTCTCCCTCTACTGCTTCTGCCACCTCTCGGTACAGCTGAACTTTAAGAGGCCCAGGAGAAGGAGGAAATAAGACTTTAAATAATTTATTTGGAGAAACAGCCAGTGAAGAGGAACAAATCACGTTTCGCTAAAAGAACCGGGACCTTTGACACTCCCCTTTTCACTCCACTACCTGGAGCTCTAGCTGGATTGCATTAGTGAAATTTTCCTTTGATGGCATTTTAATATTCTGCCTTGATGACTTTTTAGCAACATTTACTTTCAGAGGTCTAGAGTGTTCCCTCGGAGGAAATGAAACATGTCAGAGCCCATTACAAAAATCAAAATTTAAATACCTCGACCGCATTCGGGCTTACACACAATCCCATCAGCGTTTAAGCTGGAACTCACAACTATTCATTCTCTTACTCAATCAGTAATGAGTATATTTGATAAAGCATTCGGGGTCAGGGAACACACGTTAGTGATCTAACTTAACCCATTGATTGCCTGGCCACAAAAGACTGGGGCAGGAGTTGATTAAGTTGGAACATGCAAATAATTTTCAGCACCACCAAAGGAAACTTTATTTCCCTGTTTGGTTCTTTTATTTTTAAGCAACTGCAATTCCCATAAATAATGGGAAGAAGATGGCAGTATGACACTTGTAGATTGGGTTCAGAGTTCTGTGGCAATTGCTAATCTGTTTCGTTTTCATCCAACTATGTCCATAGTTAGCCATTATTAAGGGCTGTGATGAGGGGGCATTAAAACCATGATTTTGGCTCAAGCAACACCTTTTTCATACTCTCCTGACTCCCTCAAGAAATTTCAACTCATTCTTAGCAAAGAATGATCCCCAGGTTGTAATCTAATGGTCTGTAACTTCTTACATTTTATTTAGCTTGATGGGATTGTACCCAGGGCCCTTGATCTTGCATGCAGAAGCAATGTATGTCACACATATTTCTGTTTGACCTCACATTTAAAAGTGTCAAAAACCTCAGTTCAGTCGATAAATGATTGTTATTTTGATGTGGAAAATCTCAGTCTCTCTCTCTCTCCTTCTGTCTTCACCTCCTCCTGCTGTGACACCCTCCTTCTCCTCGTTCCCCAAACCAAACTCAAATTGAGTGAGGGTGCTCAAGTAGATAAATACACAATCTGGTTACAACATTATGGTGCTGTGAACTTCCAGAAAGCTTGCTGCTGCTCCCGTAAGTCAGCCTGAATCTAATAGGTGAACATGGATGTTGCAGCTTTTTTTTGGATTTCGGAGCCCTTCATAGTGATCTCAGGATGAAATGGACTGTCCTCCCTGGCTACTCCCTTCTAGCGAATTAAGAAGTCTCCCTTAAGAGATAATTGAAAGCAGCTGAGGTCTGACAGAAAGTTCTGGCATTATCCTGCCTGTAGAGAGTCATTTCTAGACCTCGGAGGCCATGGTCTTATGCTCCCCATAAAACTCCTGTAGTATGTTGCTTGATGAGCTGGCACAAGCTGGGAACGTGGTATTTTCAACCTCTCCTGAGTGTTGCCACCAGCTTTCCACATGGTCCGGTGCAGCCTGCTGCCTCTCACTCATATTTCTCCCCTTTAGGGCTAGAGGGGATGGTTTAGAGTTCTCAATGACTTGTAAGATGTATATTGTATTTTTAATTTACCCTGAAGGAAGTTTCATTTAAATAATAGATCCACTCGAACTACTAGCTGAAAGTGATGTTCGTTGTTTTTCTTTGTCCTAGTGTTCAAAGGTTGCCAGAGATGTGTGGTGAAACTGTCACGGAGCAGTGAGAGGCATTAAGAAAATCAAGCATGTCCAGAAGACTGCTAGAAAAGGAAAAGAACAACCTGGAAGGAGGTAGACAAGGTGAATTTCCTACTCATTTCCCAGCAGCAAATCGCCAAAAAAGTACTTTCAGTTAACCTTTTAGCCCTGGAGCCCAGCGTAGCACCGTGGCCAGGAAGCCAATGGTTCTCAGCCATGCGGTTTTCAGCCTTTCCAATTATCACTGAGGGAAAGGCCCATTTGAAAACCTTAAAATGAAAATGGTTGCTGAAGAAAGGAAGCCATGAGCTCTTAATGCTACCTCTGTGCATAGTAGTCCAAATCTGAAACAATTTAAATTTCTCATGGACATTTAGAAACTGAAGAAATAGTTACCCTCTTTTAATCAAGTCTGCCCATTGGGAAAAGTACTGCAGATACAGCCAAGATGATGGAGATACAGGGAGACTGCTAAATAGATTCCATTTGGAATTTGAGTAAAGATACCCAGAGCAGTCATATTAAACCCACTCTAGCTCACTCTCTTCCTTCTAATTAACTTTCTGCTTTGTGCTTGCAAGTGTAACATGCACACACATGAAATTCCAGCCATTAACCCGTTATCATAGATAGCTTAGGTCTCTGCTGCTTATATACCATTCAGGTTCAAATCAAAGAGGGGCTTAATTTTTTTTTTTAACTCTAGATCTTTAGGCAAAAACTGCCATTTTATAAACCATATACCACAAATCAATTTTAAAAAGCTCATGTCGAATATTTAAACTTCTTTAAATCTCTATAAATAAGATGAATTTTATTATTCAGCTCAATGCCAATCTCAACTTCTCTCTCTATAACTGCTACTTTTCATTATAAACTGTTTTTTTTTTTATCAACACCAACACCCGATCTTTCTTGTTCCCTTATTCTTCTCCTCTTGTAGCCAGAGTGATAAGGATTTAAAAGTGGTCTAGAATTGTGGCCCCGCCTTCCTTATCAATGATTAGGAAAGAAATGGAAATGAAAGAAAAGCGCAAAGACAAAAAACTCTGTTATCATCTGCAAACTTGAGATAATGAATTCTGATGACTAAGTGGTACAGCATGTGTGTAGTTTATAGCAAAGTCTTTCTTTGGTCCATAGCTGTCTCTCATGAGGCACCAGCTATAGTCCTTCAACATGAATATTGGCATCACTGGTATTATTTTTTCCTATTGAAATACTTTTCCTCAACGCACTGCGGGTGACTCTTCCCTCCCTTCTCTGTGGATGCCCACCTAGTACAGTTAGAAACAAAGGAGCTGAGTGAGCCACTGCCTTCCCCAAAAGCTCAAACATAAACATCATTTTAAGGATTATCCAGGCTTCCATCTTCTTAAAGGAGGTACAAAGCATAATAGCAAAAACCTAAATGATTGCCCCACCCTAGTGGGCGGGGTCTTGGGGGCACGGTTTTGGTGCCAGTGAGAAACTCACTAGGAGGCACCTACAAGTCAGAGGTGGCTGCCCTTTAAATACAGAAAGCCTGAGTTAACACGCATTTCCCCTCTTTGCTCTTGGTGCCTTCGGGCTTTTTGCTGTCTTTTGCCCTTTCTGCCTTCTCTCTTTCCCTTGAACCTGCTGCCACCTTCCCTGAGATCTCCAAAAAACAGGCTACTTACTACCTACTTTGTAGTGTATGCGTGGCAATTCTTTCCTCATCATACACAAGAACCTGGACTACTTTTGGCCCACTCAACTGTAACATGCCCACTTCTTCTCATGTATTTTGCTTTGTCTTTACTGTCCTTTCATTCTCATTAGTATTTTCTCTCATACTCCTGTTTTACCCTAAGAAATTAAACAGTGATTAGAACTTCAGTTATTGTCTTTCCAGAAGAACAGGTATAGAGAGTTTAAATCAAAGAAATATATTTCAGGCATAGTGAAGTAACAGGTGGCCAGGAGATGGGAATGACTTGGGACATATTAGGGGCCTGTTTTAGTTACTTTTCTCTTGCTGAGAGAAAATGCCCCATATCCAAAGTAAAGGAGGAAAAGTTTATGTAGCTCACAGTTTGTAGAGATTTCAGTTCGTAGTTGGCTTGCTGTGTTACAGTTGAGTAGGCCGAACTGTAACAGTTTGAGCAGCTCTTTCTGTCTTTATGTTTTATCCACACTACCCGCCCTTAGGGAAGGTAAAACTCACACCCTTAATCCAAGCACTGGAGAAGTTTTGATCCCAGCATCACACACCGTAGATCCAACCACCTCTGAAAAGCCCCATCTATGACTGCATGAGGCTTGTGGGGACTTCTAGACACAAACTATACCAGATCCTTTGAGCTTTTCTGAAAAGAAATGATAATGATGATCCCTGATACACTATGACAGTAGTGGTAAGCACCAGAGATTTTGGGGGGCAGGAGGGCAGGTAGAAAGGAGAGAGGAAGACACCCAATTGATCCTACTACAGACTTTGTTTTCTCCTAGAAATTTAGGCAAATTTATTGTTTTTAAAAACCTTTAGAAAATTTGTGTTCTTATTATCTGAGTGTAAGAAAGTTTGAATTGAAACTTAATTTATGAAATGATTCCTAATTCTAAAATTTTAGGAGAAACAAAAAAAAATGAGAGAAAGGATTAAAATATATTGAGATGCAGAGTAGAGCTGTCTACCATGATCATGGGTGATAATTTATCTTCTGTTTCTGAAGTTATTTTGATTTTCCAGTTCTATGAAAATCTGTCTAAAGGGCAAAATCATTTGCTATGGCTTGAAAAATAGAAAATCAAAATATCTACAAAATAGAAGCTATTACAATTTAGAAAATCTCATAAGTGAACTTGGAAACTTAAAAAACCTCACCCTTTTCATCGAAAGAGTCTCACACAAATTTATATATAAGTATTTAGTGTTTGGTGTTAAGTTTGTTTGACTGCCATGCATACATCACACATGTTATGAAAAGGATTTTGGTTTTTGAGATAGTGCTATCTCTAGAATTACTGCAGTATGCAAATTTCCTGAAAAAATAACATAGCTAAATCTGATACATTTCTGTCTGAAAATGATCCATCGGTAGCACAATGATGGTCAGCATTAGGAGAGCCAGTTCCACCTAAGAGAGGTAGAGGTTTCTCGTGGTGATCCTACAGGAAGCTGTGGGCAATTTTCCCTTTATGGGTCCCTTCATTTGACATGTCTATGTAATAAAGTCTCAGGCGGTAACACCATTCAAAAATAATGCGGTTATAATTTGGAGCAATTTTATCAACCTGATCCAGGACCTGTATATGGATTCTCTGACCCACTTCCTTCTCCTACTGATCTTCATCCTGGCCCTCACATACATTATAAATCCACCGAGTGGCATGCTGGACTGCTCTTCTGTAACATGAATTTATGCTAATGGCTGTCTGCATATGCTTATATCACATATCTATATTAAGCTTAATAGTCTGTTACATTGCTTCTTAACCCTGTGTCCACACATGATTAACTTTCCTGATTCCTTTCAAAACCGTTATTAACACAGTGTAGCATTTCACTCAACATATCACTAAGTTTCTTTGCCTAGTGCCAGGGTTGGGGTGATTATAAAACCGCTTAGCCTTTGCAAGGAAAAAGGCACATTAAAACCTTCAGGATGTATAGTGTCTCCTTTTTGTGTATTTATACAACTTGAAGCCAGCAAAAGCTTGAAACCTAACATGTAGAGAGAAACAAACCCCATTTGGTCTTCCACATACTAAGAATGGTAGTAAAATGTCCCAGGGAAATCGTAGGCTCAGGTAGTGCTAATAGTGGTACACCATGAGACAGACCATATTTAAATTTATTTTCTTTAAGGAATTTTAGAATTTGGCACTAATGTATTTGAAATTTCCCATTAAATCTCCTAGTTAATAATGAAAGAGTAATTCTAAAGCTTTTAGAACATCCATCCTTATACTATAGAGTTTAGGACAAAGAAATAGGGGTATCCAGGCTATCAAAAATTCCTGGGGCAGAAAACAAATCTTTATCGTGTTTATCAAGAAATATTTTAAATGCATTCTCTTTATTCAATAAGGGTGTAGAATCTTCTTGAAGAGAGCTTGAAAATTCTGAAAGGTCAAAGCTTGAGCACCATTGTGTGCGTGAAGACCCTGTAATCAGTCAGGAAGTAGAAATTTTACAAATACAAGCAAGGTAGGAAATTGCTGTGCATGGGGGTGGGGATTTAGTACAAATGGTAAAGTGCTTGACTAGCAAGCACTAAGGCCGAATTTGATCCCCAGCACCCAAAAAAAAAAAGAAGGAAATTGCCATGCATCAAAAGACCAACAGGTAAAGTTGAATATAATTGATGTGGGATGCAAACAAAAATTATGTAATACTAATACTAGTGTGAATAATATTTGTGTGTATAAGTTTGTGCCTGCGTTATAAGTCATAAAATGGAAGGTATCAATTTAAAATTGTTTTAAAACCTAGGGGATAATTTATTTGTATTTTTGCATTTTCTGCATTCGTATACGCACAGTTATTTCTATTACTTGACAGATAATGTATACAATTAGGATAATCCAAACATTGCCCCAAAGATAATTTTGAAATGCTTAACAAAATGATAAATGAGCAGCAAATCTCTGTACACAAATCCTTCTCTGATGTCTAGTTTGACTACCTCTTTTATTTGCACCTAGGTGATAGAGTGACCATTGTGAAACAGGCCTTGAAAATAAAATACGAAGGATATCACGTACATGATGACATACAGGTGGCTATGAATCCAAACTCTGACATACACTGGCTGGGTGACCTTGGGCAAGTCCCTGAACATTTTAAGCTTTGTTTTCCTCACTTACGAAATGAAAGTAGCAGCACTCTCAGTCTTGAATGGACAGCACACCCATATATTGTAAGCATCATGTTTACTGATAAAGGGAAGGGGCACATAATCCTGTGACTACTAGAGAACCCATCTCCAAGCACTAACAAGGTCTAGCTCAAGTGAGAACACATTGTGACTGTATCTACCTGGGTTCCTATTCTTGCCTTTATTCCCTGTTGACCTTTCTTCTTTCTAAAGAGATACTGCTCCCTTCAATTCATCCCAACTGTATGCTATCAAAGACTCCTGTGTATAACAGGCTTTACTGAAGGATTGGAAAAGACAGAGAAATATTTTGGGTATAAATATTTTGAAAATACAGACCCAGAAACAATTCCACTTTGAATATTAAATGTCTCCACATTTTCTCAGGCATTTGCTGCTCACAGAATTTAACAGTGGGTTAATTCCTTCTTAGGTTTTCTCTACCACCCTGGAACTCCTTCCCCTAGAGCCTAGCCTTTTGCTCTCCTTCAAGCTACTACTCTCAAACTCCAAATTTCTCTCACCTTAATGGAAGAGCAGTTTAACTCTCAACCTCTAGACTAAAAGAGGCATATTTCAAAACCCAAATTCAGTAATTTATTTTTCTCATATTAATTTGTTTCCTTCCCACTGGAAACACCGTTATTAATGACAATCCTCAGAGGGGCACGTGGAGACACATTAAGAAACAAATCAGACATCCATCCTTATTAGGAGAATATGGATTGCAGTCCATATTCAATTTCGCAGGAGAAAGCCACAAATTGTGTTCGTTGCATAAACACTCACGCAACAGTCATTTAATGTGTGTTTTCTAGGGTTTTTTCTTTTCTATCTTCTTTGATTTTTTTTATTATTATTCTCAAGCACCACTGGATGAATTTAGTCTAGATATTGCAAGCACACATGTTACAGGCATCAGCAAGGTATGAAAATAATGAAATGGTGAGCCATGTCCTGTCAGAGCTTGGCCTTCATGGCGAAAGGTGCTAATTTCTTCAAGAAAACCAGAATTTATTTTTACATAAGTATTCTAATTCATAAAAAATGAGACTCCACAGGCAAAAATACAATACTTTGGTTTGGAGACCTGTGTGTTCACAAATTTTTGTCTTAGCACCTCCTCATATGCCGTTGGCTAATGAAATCCCAAGATCCTTGTTGGTTGCCATTTGCAGAGGACCTCATGGGTCCCTCTCGTCTGCTGTAGATTTAATTTGAGGTTAAATTCCATGGTGAGCTGGAGTCTGAAGATAAAGAAGAGCTCATTTTTGAGCTTCTTCAAATATTTGAGGGAATAGATGAGCTGCCGAAGGTCCCAGAGAGCCTAATGCAGCCTGAAAACTGTTATTGAACTTCTAGATTTTGTCCAGCATGCAAAACACACCTCTTTATTTTCTCCAACAGATGCCTTGTTCATCTGTGTGCTTAAACCTCTGTTACATTCTGTCACGTTAGCAAATGATCTGCTATGTAGGTTTTCATTCTTTTTGGCCCTAGTCACATATTTAACCTCGAGATTACTGAATATGATGGTTTATCCATTGCCTAAACATTTCATTCTACCTGTGATAATGGATTCCATCAAAATCTACTGGGAAATGGTGAAAGTTCAAAGATTCTATAAATACTATATTTAACAACAAAAAGATTATGGGGAAAGTTTATACACTTGGCTTAATAGTTGCCATTTATGGCATAAAATACACACGTAAGTTAGATTTTAAGATAGATTTTAGGCTAAAATACCATAACATGCTCCCCATTTGTTTATAATAGAGTCAGCTAATGCACAATACCACACATATTAAATATGTCTGGTTGGATGTATTTATTTTGCTATGCTTTGATATTTATGTCAAAAGCATATGTGATACATATGTAAATAAATAAGAAAAAACATGTTTACTATCAGATCAAAAATATCTCTGGTAATGAAACATGCCTTCATTTTAATAAAGATGTTTTATTAGACTTCACAACCAAATAAATGATTCATAATTCTTGGACCCTGAACCATCTTCCTGTGAACAAGTTAGCTTGATTTCACTTCTCCTTTTGTCTCTGCACAGTCTGCCCTTGCACTTCATGACTTAATGTGAGACAGAATGTTTCATACCACACTGCATTAATGGGATCATAAGATTTGTTTTTTTAACCAACTTTTCAAATGACTGCTAATTTCAAATTGCTTTTCACAAGTAACCTGATTTTGTTGTTTGTGAATTGGCTGCAGATTCACAGCACGAGAATAGTGGTAACAACTACAAGGTGAAATTTTTTAATGTGAATCAAATGTAGTAAACTGAGTTGATTCTAGCAGGTATTTGAGCAACTTCAAATATAATCAATGAGTTACAGTATGGAAAACGTTTCTTTAGCAACTAGTAGATGATTTTATTTATTAGTCTCTCAAATGATGTCCTAATTTTTCTAGGGCATTTTGCTGTACTTTTTTTTTTTTTTTTTTGTGATGCCGGGGATCGAACTCAGGCCCTTGTGCTTGCAAGGCAAGCACTCTAATCACTAAGCTAAATCCCCAGCCCCTGTACTGTACTTTTAATGGCAAGATAATTTTTTGGTTGTTAACCAGTGGTAGTAATTCCAGGAAACATAGTATTAACCTCAATATTCATTTTCATGACCTAAGTGATAACACTGAAGATGAGGATTTATGAAATATTTAAAAGCAAGTTATCAATTAAAACCTGATAGAGACATGAGACACTAATAACAGGTAAACACAACTCTTCCTAGCAAATACTTAGCAGTGGTTCCTTTATCGGTAAGTCACACCCTTCAAGTAGTTTCCTTTTTCATTGGTCCTTTTAATATTTTCTTTAAGAGGATAGAGATGTATCCCTCAAATGTAGAGCAACGTTACTTAAAATTATATTTCTAGCATGGAAAGGGTTTTGAAATTTACTAAGTGAAGATGAAGTGACACACTTACACTCTTGGAGTGTCACATGTTAAAAGCAGTAGAAAAATCTATATGATTTTATTTAACTCATTATGTCCTGAGTATTTGGCCGAGGAAATCTAATTTTTAGTAACATATATTGGCTAAGAAAAGTTAGATTAGGAGATCTGGGTAGTTCGACCCTGGACATTGCCAAGAAAGGTCTGTTTTTAGGACTAGCCCTTGTCTGGAGGCTCACTGGAGTTCTGAGTGCTTGGAATATTCTGCCTGATAAAAGCGATTTATATGTCTGAGGCCCTTGGTGATGCTGTATCAGTCTGATCAGAAACATCTGACTTGTGATGAGCCACATGTTTAACTCTGATGGAGCTGGAGTCTGAGTAGCTGAGGTCAGATATAAGAACACTCTGTGCCTACCTAACTGACCACAATAAAAACCCTGACCACCAAGGCTGAGGAAACTTCTGTATTTGGCAGCATGTCACATACCTAATCATACTTTGATGCTAGGAGAATTGCGCAGGTCTTGGGAGTCCACTAGGTCCTTGTACTCTGTCTCTCCTGAAGTCTACCCTGCATCTTTTCCCTATGCTAATTTTAATCTACATCTTTTTGCTATAATAAATCAGAACCATGAGTAGAACCACTTTTCTAAATCTTGTGTATTATTCTGGAAAAGTGTCAAGACTAACCTTAGACACCTCTAATGCACCCACTCATTAATAGTCCACAGAAATGAATTTTGGTGTGAATGTAGAGGCCATTTATTACCAAATAAATGTATAAAATAATTTAAAAATACTATTTATGTTGCTAGTTTTGAATTTCCTCTGGTGTATACTACAGAGGAAAAACATAAAGCAAAAAAAAAATTAACAGTATTGATAAAGGGACCATCTTTGGTAGTTTTGACTCTGGCTTGGGATATTTCACTCAACAAATTAATAGGTAGAAAAATCTAACTTTGACTAGGCATGCATGTTTGTGTAATATAAACACACAGGGACATATGCGCACACAAATACTCTTTTGACACCTGTGCTTTTACCAAGTGTTGAAGCAAACATCTACATGAGACATTTGATGATTGCTATCTGAACTGTTGAGTACAATTGTTGGTTTAAGCGGACTGATGAAATAGCAACTAATTATTGTAAAATTGTACCAATTCTTCTCATTTAGTATAAGGCTTAAAAGACAAGTCAAGTAGTAAACCACAATGCTGGGAAATGTGCCCCTAAGACTTAAAAGAAACTGCTAAAATGGTAAGTGAGGTATGTTAGATTTGTTACAAACTAAAGGATAAGTCTTTTTTTTTTTCCCTAAATTGTGGTTTAAATGTGGTCGAACAATTAGGAAAATCTTTTATCACTCACGAGTGTAAAAGGTAGGCATTCCAAGGGGAGTAACACTTTTATGGATCATTCTCTTGGACAAAATGAGCTGGGTGATGAAACCAGATAAGAAAGGAGAGTCAAATACAGCAGAATGGTAGACCACTGTGGGGA
>PVJO010028156.1:0-18526 GCA_004026905.1 Hystrix cristata
TTTAAAAATTCCGTTTAATCTTTCATGTATCTGCTAATCAATATCTTTCAATTTAACATGGTTCAGGAAAGCTCAGTAGTTAAAAAGAAAGATGAGAATTAATAATATTGCTGTTGTCCAGAAGGAGTTGAGACCATATCTCCAATTAGGTACAAAATCAGTGCACGTTTATACTAATGAATGAGTATAGTGTTCCAGAATGCACAAAGAACACTAATTTATTTACATTTTCTATTTTCTTCACAAAAAAACTAGTAAAATTTTAATGTAATTCTCTTACTGATTTCAAAAATTATTGAGGTTTCTGATTTCTTGAGACATGAAAATATGTGTAGTGTGTTCATTCAAATTATTTCAATTATTCGGCATAACATTACATATTGAATGCTATAGTCCGTGATGTTTTATTAAGCGAGCATGCAGGAAGAGTTAAAAATACCCATAAAATGTGATCTGTGACTTCAGGTTCACACATTTCATTATTTTCAAGTTGTCATAAATAAACTACTGTATTTCATTGATTCTAATATTCTATCTTGTGTAAAATAAATGTCTCTTGTAGGGTGTTAAAATGTGAAAACCTGAGTACCACAGAACTGTTGAAATGTAGTGTAATGTTATTAATAATTTGTAAATTGCACAAGATATAAAACCAAAACTCGGATTTTGATGTGGGTTCTTTGGTATTCTCTTATTCCATTTAATCTCATACTATAATGTTTTTTCATAAGACACTAAATAATCTGAAAATACAATTTTAATCATCTCATATTTATCTATTACAAATATGAGTCTGCCATAGTTTATTAAGGAGGCCTCTGGTTATGTTTTTTGTCTTTAAATACTGTCTTCTGGAATGTCATACTCACCACCAAATATTTCCTTAGGATAAATTATATTTTTGCTTATTAATCTGGTATTAGTAATTATATAATGTTTCTCTGAGCAAACCCTCGTATATTTTTACTGTGAAACATTTTTCTTTACATCATGTAAAATACTTCTCTGGTTTCCTTCTTTATGAAGCATAGTTAAATTAGGCTAAAATATTTTTATGTGCAATCTGGGAAATTTTGTTACTACAGAATGCTTAAATCACATTTATTTTTTCTCTGTACATGTTACTTGGTTTTCCTCTGATATTATTCACTGAGATTGCTGAGGCCAGCCTCATTTTTGTTCCTTTCATCCATGCAATGGACATTTATTAAGCATTTCCATAGTGCTTGGTAGTGACAAGCAGTTTAGAAACAAAGATAGCAGGGCTATTACCCACTTGGAACTTTTTGACCCATACAACCTAACATTTTAGACAGGTACATTTTTCAGTCTATATGTTTAACGAAATGTTGATTCCTTGTCTTTTCATCCTTAAAGTTCATGTTAAATTCTGGGATGGCAAGCAGAATTCCATCCCAGTCTGATGGATTACTAATGGGCAGACAACTCTAGGAATATGTGGAGGAAGGAAGTGAGGTTAGATTTGAGTTCTTTGAGAAACTTCCACAATCAGTCACAGTGATACCTCTCATGCACCTTTGAATGTTTTCCACTAAGTTAAAATCTTGGTGATTCATTTCAATTTAAATATTTTAAATTGGATAAAAATTTTCCTGGATCTTGGTGATTCATTTCAATTTTAGACTCTTTATTTCAAGTCGAACCTTCCATTATTATCCTCAGGATTGATTATTTATATCTTACTGAAAGGATAGGAAAATATAACAGGAGAATGCAACAGAAATAATGAAAGGATGAT
Source organism: Hystrix cristata (assembly GCA_004026905.1). Lineage (NCBI taxonomy): Eukaryota > Metazoa > Chordata > Mammalia > Rodentia > Hystricidae > Hystrix > Hystrix cristata. The sequence goes on from PVJO010028156.1 coordinate 1,760, forward strand.
GATTTTGATACCAAGAAATGTAGACTTCAGTCCATATAGCATTAAATAGTGAAAATAGGGTAGGATTGCCCAATTAACAAATAGATGTACAGAAATCGCAATTAAATTTAATTTCAGGTAAATAGTGATGAACATTTACAATAACATGAAATTATTCATTGTTTATATGAAATCTAAATTTAGTCATTTATTCTTTCTCCACTAAATAATGCTTAGGCTGAGGCAACGCAACCTATGGTATACAATATAAGGCGCTTTTAGTTTTGTTTCTTAGTGTTCTGCAAACCTGCTGTTTCCCCCTAGTTCCATTCCTTGTTAGTATAGTTTCTAACTCCTCCAGAGTTGTAGAATGGAGATGGAGAAGAGATAAGGAGAGAAGATAATTTTGATATCATCGATGGGAGTATGGTTGCTTAAATAATAAGTTCTCTTAAAATAGGTTCAAAGTTGACTAATTCCTTTGAGATTTTTTTCATAGTTTCTGTAGAGTCCTTCTTGACAAACCTGCAGGGACGTATCCTTCATAGGTTACTCAATATGTGTGAATGTCCCTCACATTTAGGAACAAAGCACTTCCATCACTGTGTCTCTGCTGACTGAGCTTTGTTTCTCTACATGGTCATTTTGAATAAGTACCTAGACAACCCTGTGTGTCAAGGTGATATCTGTTCACAGGGAGCACTTAATACATTTTTCATTCTGGTTGGTTATCTTTTTTCCTCCAGCCCTTTAAATAATAATTTTTAAATTCATCATCTCACTGATTTCTAGCTTCCTTGGTTTATGAGCAGTCAGCTATTAGCTATTGAGGCTCCCTTGTATATGATAAGTCAATTTTGCTTCTTTGAATATTTCTGTCTTTTATTTTAGTAAACATGACTAAGTCTGTTTAAATTTATCACATCAGACTTTTCTGAGCCTCCTGAATGGAAGATTAATATTTTAATGGGTTTTAACCACTCTTACTTCAATTATTCATTCTGTTCCTTTCGTATTTTCTTTCTGGAACTCCTGTTGCGTGTATGTTGTTTGCTGGGTGGAGTCCCACAGGTCTTCAAGGTTATATTCACTTGTCTTCATTGTTTTCAGTTTTTGCTTCTCAGACTGAATAATTTCAGCTGCTCTACCTTGAAGATCGCTGATTGTTTTTCTTCCTCTTCAAGTTTATTGTTGAGTCCTTTGAGTAAAAAAAAATGTTCAAATTCAGAATTTTTGTTTTTCTCCTTTTTATAATTTCTCTTTATTGATATGCTCTTTTTGGTCAGATATTTGCATGATTTCTTTCTTTTAGTACTTTCAGCATATTTAAGTTAGCTGATTTAAAGACCATTTTTGAGTCCAGTGTCTGAATTTCTTGGGCAGTTTCCTTAATTTCTTTCTTTTTGTTCCTGTATATGGATTATAATTTCTTGTTTCTTTTTTTAAATTTTATTTTAATGGTACATTTTAGATGTACATAGTGATAACATTCATCATAGGGAATTTGTACCTGTACATGATATATCTCATTGCTTCTTTTTTTTCCCATTCCCCTTTCTTCCCTACACCCCGCCCTCCCTCCTTATTTACGAAAACTTTGTTTCCATTTTTTCCTTCTATTTCTTATTTCTCTTGTCCCTCTGTTCCTTTCCCCCTCCCCGTCCCTTGTTCCCTTTCCCAATATAATACATTTTAGTCTTTCTTTACATTTTCAGTTTCTCACACCAGAGAAACAGTGTGGTATTTAAACATGTGCCTGATTTATGTCACTTAAGGGTATGTCTCAAAATGCATCCATTTGTTTAGAAATACCTCAAGCTTGTAATTCTTTATGGCAGAGCAGTACTCCATTGTATAAAAAAACCGATTTTCTTTATCCATTCCGTGGTTGATGGGCACTTGGGCTGTTTCCAAGATTTAGCTACTACAAAATGTGCCGGTATAAACATGGGTGTGCATATGTCACTGTGGTACGATGCTTTTAAATCTTTTGGGACGATATCAAGAAGGAAAATAGATGGGTCAAATGGAACCGCTAGTCCTAGTTCCCTGAGGAATCTCCACACTGATTTCCATAGCGTTTGCACCAGTCTACATTCCCAACAGTAAAAAAGGGTTCCTTTTTCTCCACATTTGTTATTCAGCATTTGTTATTGGCTGATTTGTTGATAATATCCATTCTTTCTGGAGTGAGGTGGAATCTCAGGGTTGTTGTAATGTGCATTTCTCAAATGACCAGTGATGCTGAACATTTTTTCATATATCTATTTGCTGTTTCTACTTCTTCATCTGAGAAGTGTCTATTCATTTCAGTTGCTGACTTATGGATTGGGTCTTTAAATGTGGGAGGACTGATTTTTTGAGTTCTTTATATAGTTGAGATATTAGTCCTTTGTCAGAGGAAGAGCTGACAAAAATATTTTCCCACTCTGTGGGTTGCCTCTTTGCTCTGTTGGTAGTTTCTTTTGCTGTGCAAAAGCTTTGTAATAAATTCAGATCCCAGTTGTTGATTTTTTGTGGTATTTCCTGGGCAATTGGGGATTTGTTCATAAAGACCTTGCCTACACCTATATCATCAAGAGTTCTACCTAGTTTGTCTTCCAACAGATTCAGTGTTTATGTTTTAATATTTAGATCTTTGATCCACTTTGATTTTAGCTTAGTGCATGGGGAAAGACATGGGTCTAGTTTTAACCTTTGGCATGTGGAGAGACAGTTTTTCAAGCACCATTTATTAAAGAGGCTGTCTTTCTTCCAGTGAGGTTGTTTGGCCCCTTTGTCAAAGATAAGGTGACTGGGAGTGTTTGGACCTGTTTCTTCATCTTCTAATCTGTTCCATTGGTCCTGAGGTCTGTTTTTGTGCCAGTACCATGCTGTTTTTATTATAGTAGCTTTGTAATAAACTTCTAGATCAGGGATTATGATGGCCCCTGCTTTGCTTTTGTTGCCCAGAATTGCTTTTGCTATTCTAGGTTTCTTTTGGTTCCAAATGAATTTTAGGATTGTCTTCTCTAATTCTGTGAGGCATGCTATTGATAATTTAATTGGGTTGCATTAAATCTGTATAACAGTTTTGACAGTATGGCTGTTTTCTCTATATTGGTTCTTCCTACCCAGGAGCAAGGGTTATCTTTCAATTTTCTGATATCTTTTTCAGTCACCTTTTTCAAGGTACTGTAGTTTTCATTGTATAGATCTTTTACTTTGTTTGTTAGATTCATTCTTAGGTACTTCATTTTTGTAGATGCTGTTATGAAAGGTATTATTTCCCTTATTTCTCTCCTGGTGAGTCTGTTGTTTGTGTACAGCAATGCTATTGATTTCCGAATGTTGACTTTGTATCCAGCTACACTGCTGAATTTGGTTATTAAATCTAGAAGTCTTTTGCTGGAGTTTTTGAGATCTTCTACATAGAGTATCATGTCATCTGCAAATAATAATTTAACTTCTTTTCCTATCCTTATTCCTTTTATTTCTTTCTCTTGTCTAATTGCTCTGGCTAATGTTTCCAGAACTATATTGAATAAGAGTGGTGATAATGGACATCCTTGTCTTGTTCCGGATTTTAGAGTGAAAGCTTTTAGTTTTTGACCATTTAGTATGATGTTGGCTGTTGGCTTGTAATGTATGGCTTTTATCAGCTTGAGATGAAGACCATCTATTTCAATTTTCTACAGGGCCTTTGTCATGAATGGGTGTTGGACCTTGTCACATGCCTTTTCTGCATCTATTGAGATGATCATATGTTTTTTGTCCTTGGCTGTGTTAATATGGTGTATCACATTTATTGATTTGCATATATCAAACCAACCCTGCATATCTGGAATGAATCCTCCTTGGTCATAGTGTATAATCTTCTTGATAATTTGTTGCATTCTGTTTGCCAGTATCTTATTGAGGATTTTTGCATCTATGTTCGTTAATGAGATTGGCCTGTAGTTCTCTTTTTTCGTTGGCTCCTTCTCTGGCTTTGGTATCAGGGTACTGTTTGCTTCCAGGAATGAATTTTGGAGTATTGCTTCTCTTTCAATTTTGGTAAAGAGTTTGAGAATTAATGGCATTAAATCATCTCTGAATTTCTTGTAGAATTTAGCTGTGAATCTGTCAGGACTTGGGCTTTTCTTTCTTGGTAGGTTTTTAATTACTTCTTCAATTTCAGTGCATGATATTGGGTTATTTATAGTTTTTAATATCTTCTTGATCCAGTTTTGGTAATTCATATGTATCTAGGAATCTGTCTATTTCTTCTGTATTTTCGATCTTATTAGAATACAGGTTCTCGAAGTAGGTATTGATTATCTTTTGGATTTCTGCTGGATCTGTTGTGATTTCACCCTTTTCATTCCTAATTGTATGAATTTGAGTCTTTTCTTCCTGTTTTTATAAGGTTGGCTAAGGGTTTGTCAATTTTATTTAATCTTTTAAAGCACCAACTCTTTGATTCATTGATTCTTTGTATTGTTTTGTTAGTTTCAGTTGCATTAATTTCAGCTCTGATCTTTATAATGTTCTCCCTTGTATGACCTTTGAGTTTGACTTGTGCTTCTTTTTGTAGAAGCTTGAGGTTCAACGTTAGGTTGTTTATTTGGGCTCGCTCAGTTTTTCTGATATGGGCATTCAATGCTATAAATTTCCCTCATAGAACTGCTTTCATTGTGTCCCATAAATTTTGGTAGGTTGTATTGGCATTATTGTTCATTTGTAGAAACTGTCTAATTTCTTCTTTAATTTCATCTGTGACTCACTGATTGTTCAGAAGGGCACTGTTTAATTTCCATGTGTTTATGAAGTTTTCATGCTTCTTTTTGCTGTTTATTTCCAGTTTCAGTGCACTATGGTCTGATAGTATGCATGGGATAATTTTGATTCCTTTGCATTTACTTAAGCATGTTCTATGAGCTAGTATGTGGTCTATTTTTGAGAAAGTCCCATGTGCAGCTGAAAAGAATGTGTATTCTGATGTTGTGGGGTGGAATACTCTGCCTACATCTACAAGGTCCATTTTTTCAAAAGTTTGATTTAATTCTGATATTTCCCTGTTGACTTTTTGTCTAGTTGATCTGTCTGTTTGTGGCAGTGGCATATTGAAGTCCCCCATTACAGTCATATTGGTGCTTATTTGGTTTTTCATGTCCATCAATATTTGTTGTATGTAGTTAGGCATGCTGGTATTTGGTGCATATATATCTATGATTGTCTTCTATTCTTCTTGGATTGTTCCCTTTACAAGGATGTGGTGACCTTCCTTGTTTTTCTTAATGAGTCTTGGCTTCAAATCCACTCTGTCTGCAAATAGGATGGCTACCCCTGCTTTTTTCTGGGTTCCTGTCACATGAAGTGTTGTTTTCCATCCTTTGACTTTCAGTCTATGAATTTCTTTTTGAATTAAATGTGTTTCTTATGTGCAGCATATTGCCAGGTCTTGCTTCTTGACCCATTCTGCCAGTCTGCTTCTTTTGATTGGTGAGTTGAGACCATTTACATTGATGGTTTTAACTGACATATGTTGACTCATTCTTGTCATATTATTTACGTGTTGTTGGCTCCCTATTTTCCCCCTTCTATTTAATTACTTACCTTGCCTGAAGGATTCATTCTATTGTGATTCCTGGAGTTGTAGTACTCATTTTCTCTTTCCAGAATGTCCTTCAGAATATATTGGAGTTCTGATTTGGTGGTCATGAATCTCTTCGGGTGTTCTTTGTCATGGAATTATCTTACTTCTCCATCAATTTTGAAAGACAGTTTTGCAGGGTACATCAATCTGGCCTGAAAGTTGTTGTCTTTTAGGGCTTGAAAGACTTCACTCCAAGCTCTCCTTAACTTGAGGGTTTGTGTTGAGAAGTCTGCTGTGATTCTGATGGGCTTTCCTTCATAGGTTATTTGTTTCTTTTCTCTAACAGCTTTCAATATTCTGTTCTTGTGTTGAATTTCTGGAAATTTGACTATTATATGCCTTGGGGTAGATTTTTGTTGATCATGGCTAATTGGAGTTCTGTATGCCTCACTTACCTATATGTTGAGTTCATTTTCCATAGTTGGAAAGTTTTCTGTCATTACTTCTGTGACGAGGTTTCTTATGAGATTTGTGCTATCTCCTGCTTTTTCATTGACTCCAATCAATCTTATGTTATTTTTGTTTGTGTCATCCAGCAGCTGTTGTATTGATTTTTCATGACCCCTTACCATTTTGAAGAACTCTTTATTTTCTTGATCATTAGTCACAGACTTGTCTTGTATATCTGAAATTCTCTCTTCACATTGTTTCATTCTACTGCTGATAATGTCAGTGGAATTTTTAATCTCTTGGACATCTGTTTTAATTTGTTTCATGGATTCCATTTCTTTCCTGTGTTGGGCACTTATGGTTTCCATCATTTTTCTAAGCTTTTCTATTTTTTTTTTCTGTATCTGCTCTAGAGTCACTGATCATTTCTTTCATTCTGGAAACGATTTCTGTTTTGATGTTTTCTAGAGCTTCATTCATCTGCTTTGCTAGTTCTGCTGTTACTGCTTCCAAGAGCCTGGGTGGGAAGCTTTCAGATTGTTCCACTTCATTACCCCCTGGGTTTGCTTTTGATGAGCTGGAGGTATAGGTTGCATCTTGCGTATCTTCTCATGTTCTATTTTTCTTCTTTAGTTTAGTTACTGGGTTGATGCTTATGAATTGCCTGTGGCAGGTAGCTTTTTTGTTAGTTTTGGGAACCTTTAGGAAGTGACTACTTCCTCAGAGATGTCTTACAGGTATAGCTTTTTTTTATGAGTCTGTTGCAAGATCTTGCCTCTTCCATTTATTGGGGCCGAGAAGTTTCTGTGTATTTGGCCACCTTCTAGTTCTTTAACCATGGCCTATAGTGTTACTTGTGACCCTCTGCCAATCTCAGTCTTGGCATGCAAGGGAGAACTGAGTAGAACAGTCCTATCACCGTGGCTAAAGTAGTACAATCAGCAGCAACAATAGCATCAAACACAGTCTAGAAAAATGACAGACTATGGTAACTATTGATCTACCACCTTTAACTATATGAACTAGATTTATGGTTATATAACAAAATCCAAAATAAACCAGAAACTTGTATACAGTAAATATGCCCTCAATACAGTGATTTTACTCACTGGGGAGAATATTCAAAAGAAATTAGGAGGAAAGAATAGAGAAACAGAAGAAGAGAAAGAGATGAGAAGCAAGGTTGGAAGCCAGGGGGAAAATATACAAACTTTGGGGAACTAGTAAAGAAGACAGGAGGGAAGGAGAGAAGGAAGAAGTAAATACAAGGACAGAACAAAAAACAGAAAAAACTAGAATGTCACTTTCCTATAAAAACAAGAAAAAAAAAACAAGAAAAAGAAAAACAGAGAGGGAAAAATACTGAAAAAAGAAAAAAAAAAAGTCCACTTCCAGGCATGCCTCTGCTGTCACTGGTAGACAGAGTAGACAGACCCAGGTCCTTGCTGATTAATCCCAGCAGTAGATTTTCGCAGGGTAGCGAGTGTTCCTAGCTGGGTTCAATAGCAAGGCTTCACTCATTCCATCGAAGTTCAGCCTGATCACTGGCTGTGGGGTTGAAATCCAATTTGTTCAGCTGGAGACACACTGTGTGTCTCCCACCAGCTTGGACTCAGTTCCCTGTCAGTTTGAACTTGGCTCCTTTGCCTCTTGCCAATTTGAGTTTGAACTCTGCTCTGCCTTGCCCCGCCCTGCCCCAGCACCAAAAACTGCTGGCAGCTTTTCTGAGTTCTGAGCTCGGCCCCTTTATAAAATGGTGATTGGCCAATCGCCACCCTCTCCTGGGGGCTGTATGAAATCAGATGACTCAGGTAACTCACCAGCCACTGCAGTCTGCTGTGTCCACTGCTTTGCTCCGTTTGTGTGTCTTTCTGTGGGGGTCTCTGGGTCTCCAGTAGTCATGTGTGTCTACAAACTCAATCTGCATCATTCGTGCCAAAAGCTGGGGTGACAAGTTGGTGCTGTGAACTAGGCTTGACCCAGGGCTGCATGAAGGGGCTGTGAGTGGGGGCTGTCACCTGGGGCCACAAGCTGGTGCTGTGAGCCGGCCATGACCCAAGGCCGTGAGCCCAGGCTGTGAGCCAAGGCTGTGACCTAGGGCCACAAACCAAGGCTGTGAGCCAGAGCTGTGAACTGGGGCTGTGAGGCAGGGCTTTGAGGCGGGGCTGTGAACCAGGGCCATGATGCAGATCTCTGGGAGAAAGCACGTTCTTCCTTCCGTCACCTTCTTCTGGGCTGGTCTTTCCTTTTGCTTTCCCCATGGGCTTCAATTCTTGCTTCAGATCCCTGCTGGGTCCTGAGAACAGGCTTCCCTTCTTCTCCTCTTCCCTAAATTGCTATATTCTAGTGTCTGTACAATAAATCTCAGAGAGGCTCTTACTCTGCTTCTCTCCACTCTGCCATCTTCCTGCAAGACCTAATTTCTTGTTTCTTTATAAGCCTCTTAAATTTTTGTCAAAAAGTAGACATTTTGAATATTCTAGTATTCCAAGTATGGAAATCAAATTTCGCCATTTTGCCAGTGTTAGTTTTCGCTGCTTGTTGTAGCTGTTGTTTCTTGTTGTTGCTGCTGATTGTTTATTGATTTTGTAGACTGATTTGGTGCAGACTGAATTCTTTGTGGTTATTGCGGTCCTGGTTGCTTGGCCTAGTTGTCAGCTAACTGCTAGAAAGAGCTTTCCTTAAATGCCTTGAATCAGTAAGTTTCCCGGGCTTTGGTAAGGGCCTGTGTGAGCCTGTGTGTTCAGACATACCTTCAGTGTCAAGACTGCCTGAGTCTTCATTTCCTGCTTGCAGAGACCCTCAAATTCAGCAGAGGTGAAATACTAGCAGTTTCTAATGCCTTTCCTGGCCAAAAAGCAGAGGCTTTCTCACATGTATATTGTTAGCCTTAATTGATGCTGCTGCTTAGCCTTAATTGGTTATTGCTGCCTTGAGTACTGTGATGATAATCAATTTTTCTGAGTGGTTTAGACAAACGTCCTAATAATCCGGCTGCTAGTATAGAGTCAGATTTAGGAAGACAAACAGAATGGACCTTTGGAGGAAGCTTGCAGCCAGTTTAATAAGTAATACTTTCTTAAGAATGGGGCTTTTCTTCTGACCTGTGTTCTCATTTCTAGAGCCTGATAGCCTTTTGATTTTCACAACTATTATTTTGGGTTCTTTTTTTTTTTGTAGAAAACTACTTCAATGATGAGAGTTGATGATGAGAATGGAATTAGGTGAAACTCCATAATGCCTGCTGTTCTTACTGAGATACAGCCAATGGTCTTGAATAAATACTTCTCACATGTATTTTCAAAATGCTGGTTTTGACAATATTTTGCCTTGATTCTTACTGCTTGTATGAATTTTTAGATGTTTTTATCCTATAAATTGAGGCCCACTCTCCGAAGTTGTTTTACCTTTATATCAGCTTGTATGTGAAATTTATCTATGAAATCACATATGCAGGGCATATAGTTGACTCAAAATTTCCATGAGTATAAATGTATTCATAACTTCCTGCAAAAAGTATTCATGTTAATGAAGAATTTAGGCCTTATGGCTAATTTACTTTCTCTTTTATTTATTTTTTTTGTTTGTTTGTTTTTTGGGTGCTGGGGATCGAACTCAAACTTGTGTTTGTTAGCCAAGCACTCTACCACTTAAACTAAATCCCCAACCCCTAGTTTCTCTTTTAAATGACTTACTAATTTTTTTTTGTTGTGTTTTCAGGCCTTCATTTACATTGAAGCATTCTGGCATTGTTTCTCCTAATAAAAGGTGCTCTTTAATATGTAATTTCAAGTATTTTTTTTTCTTTTTTTTAAACTTCAGAAATTGTTTTACTTTATATTGTAGTATTTACTGTTTGATTGATTTGACTTTCTTGTGGGAGGATAGTTATTACATATATGTTCAATTCATGTAAATTTATCTATCGCTTTATCTCACACTTTTTGTGTCTTTTTTGGTTAAATTTTCTTTCTTCTTGCTTAAAGACACACAAATCTTGTTTTTTTTGCATATTTGCTTATGAAGTATTTCTTTCATTCCTTGTCTCTATTGAGTTTTATTTTCATTTCTATGTTTTTAAAAATACAATTTCATATTTTGGATCACAACGTATTTTAGCTTGTTTTGAGATATTGGGTTAACAATTTAACTTTTCATGTGCATGTATAGTAAGAATAGATTTCCAGGCTTTTAGCTCTAGTGATGCTTCTTTTTTTTTTTTATTTCTTTGGTCAGTTCAGAAATATTACCTTGGACTTCCTTTGCCTTCCTAGTCCTCTCTGGCTTCTCTTGCCTCTATATTCTGTATGGCCTGGATTTCCTGTATTTTCTGTCTTCTGATATTTCTCCCTATCTTTCCTAATTTATACTAATCTACCAATTTCTCCCCAGTGGATAAGTGATCCTTCTGGTTAACTTTGAGAGCTCATAAGTACCTGGAATACTACAGCTCCTGGGCCACTCATATTAACCACTACATAAAATCTACAGAAATGCTCTTCAGGCTGGGAATTTAGCTGAGTGGTTAGAGTGCTTGCCTCACAAGCACAAGGCCCTGAGTTTGATCCCCAGCACAAAAGAAAAAAAAAAAGAGAGAAAGAGAAATGCTCTCCAAATCACTGTGCTTAATATGAATTTCTGCTGGAGGGTTCTCATTTTCTTGGGGCCCTCAGGTGCCTCACTGATCCCCTGAAACTACTGAAGACAGTATAAGTCTTCAGTAGTTTCAGGGGATCAGGACTGTAACCGTCAGGACTTTTTCCCAACTCACACTTTGGGATTTAGTGAGAAAATCTATCACTCGATTCCTTTTTACATTTATTATCCTAGATAATCCGTCTTTTTCATGAAGAAGATTTGGACATATAACAAAAGTATTTTACCATCACTGCCATTTTTATATGATATAGCCTGCATGTAGATTTTTTTCATGAAGTCTTTCCTTCTCAGTACTCTATGAATTTTGCATGTATAGTCTAATTTTTAGAGGAACAGATGAGCAACTCAATGCTAGAATTTGTCTCTTTATTTTAATTTCTTTTATTTCTTTATTACTGTGGGTAAAATTTGTAGGATTTTTAGTTTTGCTATTAAATTAAAATTTTACCAGTGCTTGTCAAATATGTTTCATCTCTTTTAATTGTATTTATTCATTTTTTAAAAATAGTTTCACTCTCCTTAGGCAAGTTAAATTTCATGCATCTAACCCAAACATGAAAATAGACTAGAGCAGGATGGTATCTCACAAAACTTACATTATTACCTTTCCATGCTGTGTGGACACAAAAACATCAATACGAATGACAAAGAAAAGTGTAAATCATCAAAATGTCTTAGCATGCCTTTCCTTTGTCACTACACAGAAACCAAAGCTTGCATTCAATTATTTTTTTATTGCTTCTATTTCAGTCTGCTATCTTCTCTGATTGTGGAGTTCATTTCATGCATGTACTGTAGTATCACCTGGCTCTGCTGTCTGGTGGTTTATCTCTTCCCTCATTTTCCCTTTTATTTAAACTTTAGTGAAATTGTTTATGTTCCCTTTTAACGCATTCTTTAGGTTACTTATTTTTTAGTATTTAATCTGTTACTTTTCTCTCCATTGCATCTTTTATCAGCTATAATCCTTATTTACCATTGTTCACAGATTTAATTTTTCTGAATCTTATTCCATTGTGACTTGTTTTATTTTTATATCTTTTATTTTCCTCCTTTCTTACTCCTTGGAATGATTTGTTCTGAATATTGTTTTCTTTTTCTTTAATTAGTGTATTAAAAAAATACCTATTGCTCCCATTCTGATTGTTTACTTTGAAAAGATAGTGTATGTGCAACTAAGATGGACACAGCTAAATATTTTCTAGTTACCTATTCTACTTATTAAATTCTATATGTAAAAAAAATCAGCATTTTCATAGTTTTGCCATTTTAGATGGTTCACTTGGAAAATTACAAAGTAAGATGCAACTTAATGAGGTTATAGAGTAGAACATTTCAGTGTCAAGGCAAGGAATTTTTGTTTTCTATTTTTATCATTGTTCTGTTTGTGTGATACAGATTAAGACATAACCCTACATTCCTTGGGTGTCTAACTACTCACTTCTGGAGTTTTCTGTAGCTCCCTTTAACTTAAAATACTGAGCCAAGGGCCAGTGGGCCTGAGGACAGTGTCTGATGTGCCTCCTGATTATTTCATGTAGTATTGTACTTGGCTCCAACAGTTGCCTCCTAACCTCCCAACCAGAAGTCCTTGTTACATTTGAGAGTGTGGTGGCCTTAGCCGGAGGGGAATAAGCCAGGTGTGTAACTAAATAGAATGCTAATGACCTACGTAGAAGCAACAACTACAGGAAGAGTTTGTGCTAGGTGCATACATTTATTGCTAACTTGTGTATGGCAAATTTAACAAGAGCCTGATTTCTCTCTCCAGCTGGGAAACTTTCCATTAAAGCAAAGCCTTCTTTACTTACATTTCTTGAATGAAAATGAACACAACAGGCAAATTCTTGGGTCCTGCCAACTGTGAAAGTCCTTGGACAATTTGTAATCTTAGAATTTATTAAGTTGTACTCTAGCATAATCTTACAAAGCTCAAATTCCAGAAGTGTTTGATTTTTGTTTGTTTTTGTCTTTCAAAACTGATGTCTAGGTTCCACTCCAGACTGATTAAAACAGAATGTCCAATATATTTTCAATAAAGCCTAATCAGAATGTCTATTTATATTTAAAAAATCTCCTTCAGGCAATTCTCATGTGTAGCCAAGATTAAGACTCACTGCTATGGACCTGTGTTTGTATCAATATTTTCTCACTGACAAGCAGTACAATATGCTTTATCTGTTGAAAGTGAGTAGTAAGGTATTTAATTCTTGCTAAGGGTGAAAAACAAGAAGCTATAGATAAAGAGGTCTTTGTATGTAGGAAGTTGGAACTATAGGATATGGACACTAGTTATATTTCTCTTAAGAAATATCTATTTGCCTCAATAGGTAAGTTAAAAATGATTATTTTATTCAATGGATATGATATATAGTTATTACTTTACCATCACCCAAAAAGGAAATTGCTTTCAGATTATTAAATTATGTCGATTTTATAGTGGTTGACTTAAAAGGTAGTATTTGTGGAAATTTGAGAGAAATAAATGATATGTAAAAGAAAGTAAATTATACTTTATTTCAAGGATTTTAGAATATACTTGAAACACTCAGAAAAACTATAGTGCAATGTCATAATTGCTATGATTAAGAGTATGTCTAAATCGGATTTTGTGGTATGTGTGCATGGTTGAATAGCCTAGAAAGTATGCGTCGGTCATCAGCAAAAGCTTATAGCGAAGAGCATAATATACAGAGCACTGAAAGACAGGAAATCAGACATAACTCAGAACCTTCTCAAGGACCTAATCCTGGCTAACTCTCCAGCTTCCTTGTGTCTCCTTTCTTCACATTTAAAATTAAAATTTTAGTGACTGGCATGCATACTTTTTCAAGGATATTTTGAGAACCACAATCATGTTTATGAGCATAATTTAGAAATTAGGTTGTGCTGCATATACTACCAGTTACTTATGATTGCATATTTTCCTTTAGTGTCACACTACAAAATATATTCATAGAACAAAATATAGTCAACATAAGGAAAAATTGGCAATCCAACATAACAGTGAAAGTCACCTAATTAAGACATGTATAAACTGACTATAATTTCTATAAAGTGGTCAAATTATTTTTTGATAATTAATAGAGTGGTATTTTTTATCCCATCTGATATATTTCTCTATAGATTAAAATTTACTTTTTAATCTCTGAGAAGAAAGCACACTGGAGATAGAACATTACCCTTTCTTCTTTTTATTCCATTTATCTGCTCTTCCTATGGAAGAACTGTGAATTAATCTAAAGAAGATAGACTAAAGATGCTTCCTGAGTTTTTTCATAGTTTATATTTTGTTGTTAATCCCTTCTCTCTCACAAGCCACTTTGTCTCTATAATATCCACAGTCTAGAAAGAGTATGTGGGTTTGTACTGGACTATGTTTTGGGTCTCAGAATCATAATTTGGCCTAATTATCCTTGCATCCGTGATTATGGGACATAATCAGCACACTGTCTTACAGTAGTTACCTTAGGCATGATTCTTGTGGTAACAAATAACATCAGTAATCAGTGCCTGAGAACAACAAATGCCTTCTCGTTTTTAATAAGCTGTGACCATTGCCTCTGCTCAGTTTATATCTATCTGTTTCCATTCTGAGGCCAAGCTGAATAGCTCCAATCTGTGACATATTTCACATGCTGTTGGTCAAGAAAAGAAAACATCCCAACATAACCACATAAGTATCTTATACTTCACGAATTCATGGAAAACAGTCTTGATATTCCACTGATCACAGCATGTTCTGAAGCTGGGATTGATACTGTACCTGTATGTGCAAATAAAATGATTGTGGGCAATATGAAGCTGTAATTCTGAAATGGAAAGAAGGTAAATAGGTGGGAGAAAATCCAATTTGACCTTGGTCCTGTGGGATTAGAATTCTAAAATCTAATCTGTCATCTGAGTGAGGGTCACTTGAATGACAGAAAAAAGGACACTAGCTAGGAATAGAACTTTCGATATAATTTATTTACTATTTATATACAAATACACATATGTATTTATACAAAGTGTTTTAAAATGAATATACATATATATGCATGTATACACACTTTGTGCAATGCTAAATACAGCAAATTAACATGTGCAAGGGCTGATCAAATAACACGGTGTGATTACTTAAAAAATTATTACAGTAAAAGACATACTGCCATTAATCTCCCTCAACACATTCTCTTTTGCTTCCAATACACTTATACCATTGTTCTTGCCACTTTCTGAAGCAGTTCTGGAAGCCTCTTTTGTGAGTGTCTTTACAAAATACAGTAAAAAATTCATTGAATGTTGCTGCTGAGTACCATCCAATGAAAAGGCAGGCTGGTAAAAATATGATGTGTCTTCATCCACCATATTCATCGGTTCTGACACCATGTGACTTCTCTCTCTTCTCCAAAGTCAGAATGACCAGAAAAGGTAAACATTTTGAATCGATTTAGGACACTGAGGCAGCTGTGACAGTACAACTAAAGACACTCATGAAAGGAGACTTCCAGAACTGCTTCAGAAAGTGGCAATACTGATAGGATAAGTGCGTTTGAAGCTAGGTGAAGTATTTTGAGGGAGATTAAGGGCAATGTGACTTTTACTAGAATAATTTTTAAATTAACCATTCACTGTACTTTTTAGCATACCTCATTTTGTTACATACTTATCCTTTTGTGTAAAACGTTATTTTACAGAATGCAATATATTTATTATTACCAACTATTATTGCCAAATCGTACAATAGATAACTTGAAGTTATTTCTCCTGTCTGACTGAAATTCTCTGGCCTTTGACTAACATCTCACTATTCCCACTTGCTCATCCTTAGTAACTACATTTTGCTTCTCTCCTTGGAGAAGTTCCACTTTTGTAGATCCCCAAAGTCAGATCATGATATATTTGTCTTCTGTGCTTAGCTTATTTCACTTAACTTTCTAATGTCCTCTGGTTCATCCACATTGTCAGAAATGATAGGATTCAATTCTGTTGTGTTTTAAAGACTTGGGTGTGTCTACCAACAGGGTAAAAAAATGTATGCCCTTGCAAATTGTCTTTTTCTCCTTTATCTACATTTGATAGCTGATAGAATGGTTGAAGTTTCTGCTAAGATTCTATATAATGACAATGAATTTACATATCCCTTTGTTAGGTTAATTACCATGGCACCTCGGAACTTCATTAATTAGATTTTTGTTTTGCTATTTCATTGGCAGTCAAATAAATTTCTCCTGTCCTGTAAATGGCCATACAATATTATAGTAAAACAGAAAAATAATCAATACCAAATATATCAATTTGAAGGTTGATGATATGTAAACATTGTTACTGGAATTTAAAATGTCTCTTGTCATCGCCTTATGTATATGCTGCAGTTTCCACTTTAGCTGGAATATGAATTAATAAATAATCTTATATTAAAATGAAAGAAATATAAAGACCATACATTTCTTCCTCAGGTGAGATGCATGTTGATTTTTTTCTGCTAACTATTATAAAATATTCTATGCCCTTAAACTGCAAGCTTGTATCTGTGAGGAATGTCTCTACTTACAAACTACTACGATTCACAAATTTTTAGGTGAACAGTCATGTTACCTTGACCTTGCAGGAAAATTTGGATCCACAGACATGATAAAGTAGAAAGTTTCCAATCCGGGCAAAAGAATTAAAAGTTCTTGATTTTAATAACTGGCATAGTGAAAGATAGAGAACAGGTACAAAGAAGCAGAGGAGGATTAAGGTAGAATATAAATTCCCCTTTTATAAATATCAGAATACACTTTCTCTCATCTGCTATTTTGCAGTATATCCCTCAGGACTCCATTGGTTCAGAAAATGATCCAAAAAACTACAACGTTTTCTAAACTCCTGGGATCACTAATCGATGAGTGTCAATTAGACTAGAATAAGAATAGCAGACAGTGTGTGTCTGGGTGGATCGCAGGGCTGTGACTTGGACTCCACAGCTGCTTCCTGTCTCTGGCACTGTTCCTTGCTTTGCTCTTGGACACCGTGAATTAGGTGGCTTTGCTCTGCAAGCCTTCTGCCGTGACCTGCCTTGGAACCAGCTGACCACAAACTGAAACCTCTGAA
This sequence comes from Hystrix cristata, assembly GCA_004026905.1. Classification (NCBI taxonomy): domain Eukaryota; kingdom Metazoa; phylum Chordata; class Mammalia; order Rodentia; family Hystricidae; genus Hystrix; species Hystrix cristata. The sequence goes on from PVJO010028156.1 coordinate 18,483, forward strand.
ACTCTGGGCCAAATAAATCATTTCCTCCTTTCGGATGCAGGTGC
>PVJO010028157.1:8352-18669 GCA_004026905.1 Hystrix cristata
CCCCCCCCCCAAATTTAGAAGGTTCAAGGTTCAACAAGGCTCTCAAGTCCCTGGGGGCGGGGGGAGGTAGACATATACACACTGATTAGAGATTATCAAGTCCAGACTATATTTTTAAATGAACAAATAGGTTTAAAATTTTTATATACGTATCATAGATGTATGTTATGTTCATAGGAAAAAAATCTAGGCCATCTATAAATATTGTAGTTCCTTCTAGAAAGTGGAACGGAGGGAATAGGAACTTGGAATTGCACACGTTTGAGTAGTTACAACTTTTATCCAAAAGGTATATATAACTCTGGCATATTCAAGCATTTTTATAAAACATCAAAAGAATTCATATATTTGATAAAAATAAATGTCAAGATTTGAGCAAATGGTCTATATAATTTACAAAGCAGGAAACACTAAGTAACACACGTGAGCAAAATTAGTCCTTGTAAATCAAACTGCTGTCATCCAAAACAAGAGGCTTTATGTTCTGCTTCTTAGCTCAGGAATTACACAGAAAGACTCACGGCTAGTAAAAGTGAGCGAAGTCGATAGGCTTTCTGAAGAGACGTCAGAACGCTTATAAATTCCATCTGGGAGTCGTCGGAAGCGCTCAGAGGCCGGCCGGCTGGGGCTGCTCGCCTGGCGGGTCCCCGGTCCGGGCCGGCGCCGGCGACGCTCCGCGAGGGACCCGGGAGACCTCAGGCGGCCGGCCGTGCGGTCCTGGCGCTGCACTCGGGGGACCCGACCCCGCCGCGGGCTCCTCCGGCCCGGGACGCCCGGGAGGAGCTGGCCGCGGCGGGCCGAGAAGCTGCAGCCCCCGCCGCCTGAAGAGAAGCCCGGGCCCCACAAGCCGCCCCAGCACCCGGCTCCGCCGGGACAGAGCTGTCACCACCCTCGCTGGACACCCTGAAGGCAGAGAGCCCAGTTTCCCAAAACTGATAAAAGCAGGAAAACTCTAGACAAAGCCAATGAGGCCGGTGATTCTGGCGATGTGGCTCTTTGGCCAACGCCAGGTGAATTAGTGAACACTGGAGGTCTCGCTATGTAGTCAGGCTGGCCTCGAACTCCTGGCGATTCTTCTGCCTCGGCCTCCCAAGTGCTGAGTTCACAGGTGCTCACAGAGCGGCAACGGTCGGTTCTCGGGCGCGGGGCAGCGCAGGCGCCCTCGGCCGGCCAGAGGTGCGCGGGAAGGGAGCATCGCGCCGGGCGGTGACCGGTGGTCGCGCGCCCTCTCTCGGCCAGCTCCCGAGATTGGATTTAGCTGTGTAAAATGCAGGCTTTCCTAAGAAAGAAAAAAAAGACAAGAGACCAAACTTGCCGGTTCCTTTGTTTCCAGATACGTTTGTGTTCTCCCACGGCGGTATCAGCAGGGGTGAAAATGTGATTCCGCGAGAGACGACGCCCTGCCCGCGCACCTCCGGTCGGCAGAGGGCGCGCGTCGCCCTCGCGCCGGTGGACCGACTTTCGCGCTGGTCGGGGGCGAACCGGCGGTGAACCGGCGGCGCTGGCGGTTTGCGGCAGCTCCGGGGCGTGGGGGCCGCTACGGACTAGCCCGGGTGAAGTGAACCTGGGAACATCGAGCGCAGAGAAAAGCAAGAGAGACCTCGGATACAGCTGAAAACGTATGCAGAGGATGCTGAAGTCTGGAGAAAGACTCATTTGGTCAAATTTGAGCATCGAAACACTGATAGTAACAATTAAAACCCAGGAAATGAAATTGCGTTTTTTGAGTGTCCTTTCATAACTATCAGTCAGTCCGTCTGCCTAATTGGAAGAACAGAAAGACCTAACTTTCAAATGATGAATAAAGAAGAATGAAGGAATTAGTCGAAGGTAGTAAAACTCCCTCAGGTTGGGCCATGCCCAGGACCCCTGCGCTGTGCGCTGAGGGTCGTCAGGGGCTCCAGGGGCTCTGTCCCCTGCTTATTTCTGGGGCAGTCCCGGGAAACGGTGAGCCTCCTTCAGCTGACCCCATTTTATTGAGTTTCTTTTATTTTCCAGCGGTTACTCCTCCGCACTCTAATGACCTGCCTTGGTGGACATGGCTGTGGAGGTCTGAGAAGACTCACGTGGCTCATTCGCAGGTGAATATCGGAGCTAAGCAGCCTGCAAGGCGAGTGGAGAAGCACTGCAGCCATCCTTCAAATAGCGAGTCCTGCCTGTGGCCCTCTATATGTGCATCTCTGAAGGGGGCCTCCCGTGGTTCTATCTAAGGAAGAAAGGTCGCACAGGCCTCCTCAACCCTGAAGGACAAACGTTTGCAGTAAGGACAAGACCCTGCCCTGCGTTATAAAGAATGTCTGTGAGGAGGCGCAGGCCCCTCACCAGACAGAAATTCCCAGGCTGGACAACATCCCCAGGGCCACTGTCCCTGTGCCCAGAGAGAAGGTGCACGCGCATACAGTGGCCAAGATGGAAACCCTTCACTTCACGGTGTCCTGTCAGTACCAGCAGGTGACAGCTACCCAAAACCTTTTTGCTTCTCTGTGCCTTGCCTCATTTTTCCGGGGTGCTTTGTTTACCAGAGACATTTTCACCAGCGATGGCTGGCTGGTTCCTTAGATGTGCCTGAAAGCAATTGGCCAGTCAGTGTGAAATGTCTGTGGAAGGGGGCTTCCCTTTTTCCTGGAATGCATTCAGTGGGGAGAAATCACCGGTCAGTGGAGAGTTCCTTACAGACATGTTGATACTTAGCAGGTAGCCCGCTCCTGGGAACTGGGCCCATCAGCCCCAAAACAAGCACCGCATCACTACCTGGTGGTCGGTGGGCACTTTGTCCACATGTTTGCAATGACTCTTCCCTGTGTGGCAGTGGCACGGACATATGTCCTGCGTGTAGGTCTGCTGCTGTGTTCCTAGCTTGGAAGTAAGTTGCCAGTGGCAGGGCTTTGAGAGGGACCTGCATACCACTGTGGTCTGCCTTGATTTCCCTTGTTCAAGGCTCTACTGTCTTGGGTCCCCCCCCCCCACCGCTGAGCTGAGATCTTGTCTTGCTTTCTCTTCTCTTTGGCTCCTCCTGTCCCAGAGGCTTCCACTCTCTCTGTCCTTCAGCCCGGCCTTCAGCCTGTGGCTTTCATGGCCCCCGGTCAAGATGCCTCCACAGAGGCCACACCTTTGTCACTCTCTTTCTTGATTTGAGAGAAGAAAGGAAGTCTGGGCACCCTAAATGGACCAATGAACTTGAGATCCATTCTGTGCAGCCAGATGGAAAAGCAGAAGCGAGGCCCCCCCTTTAAACCCTGACCCAGACACCAGAAATGGAGGCGCCCTCTTCTCTTCTGTCCTGGCAGACACTGGGAGCCCAGCAGGACCTTGGGAACCTTGAGGGTCAAGCTTCCCCCAGAAGGGTGACCATGGGCTCCTGGTTGCACCTAGCCACTGTTCTCACTGATAGGAGCATCTTCTGCCCTGTGAGTGCACGCACACACCCTCATCCCTTCCCTCCACATCTTCCTACCCTGGAGGCTGATTGGAGATTCCCGTGGTGTCAGCCCTTGGGATTCTAATCCCTCACCCAAGGGAGTACCCATTGTCTAAGGACAGAGGGGACGTGGGAGCAGGGCACCAGCTACTGTATGTCTTTGGTCAAAGACTTTGTGTGTGTGTGTGAGTGTGCAAGGATGCAAAGTTTCATAAGGTATGTTTTGTCTATTGTAGAAAAGCGTTGTGAAAAAGTGAAAAGTTGGGCCTTTGAGCAGGTGCAGATCAGAGCCCAGAAATGGATGAAGGAGGAAGGCTTCAAGGCTTCAGACCTCCACCGAGTGCTGCGAGGCTGGCCGAGGAGTGTCCTAAGGATAGCTGAAGTGGAATCTTTGCAGCCTGTGAGCAGAGTCCTGGCTGTCCTAATCCTCTTCCCCCAGGTACGTGCCTGGCTGCAGAACACCCAGCTAGTTTCTGACACTGTTGACAGATACTTTTGCTAGTGACGAACAGAGCCTCCTTCAGAGTCACTGGCAGAAGGTTGTCGGGGCGGTCTCCTTGGAGCTGCACACTGCTCCTAGAGTTCTGGATGTCTAGAAGGGTTGGCATTTGGAGGGAGGCCAGACAGAGTGGAAGCCTCTGGGACAGGAGGAGCCAAAGGGAAGAGAAGGCAAGACAAGATCTCGGCTCAGCAGGGAGCGGGAACCCAGGACAGTAGAGCCTTGAACTGGGAAGGAATTCTCGGGATATTGCTGGAAAGCATTTTTCAGAGCGAGCTAGGGATGCTGTGGAGGAGGAGGCTACAGGAGGTGGGCATCTTTCCTTAGTGCCATCGAGGCAGCTCTGATTGCTGGTGGTCTGGGTCTCTGCTTGCAGCTTGACATGTGTGCTTGCTCTTTTTGTCCTCCCTACTTCACAGTGCATTTTGATCTCAAATCAAATGCCTTGTCCTGGTTTTTCTTTTCCCTCTATGGCGCCTCTGGCAAACACCAGGACTCTGTGTCCCTAGAGTCTTCTGATTGTCCTGTGAAAGATGACTTGTCCTGCAGCAAGATGCTGTGGGCAGCAGAGGAGATGGCAGCCTCTAGCCCTCATGCTGGTCCTCAGACTGGCTAGTTGTCTTGGCACCACTAGGTGCGACCCTCCTCTTGCCGGTCACAGTATTCAAACTTGGGGACCCCACTGAGTCAGTGGAATGTGGCCCCATCCTCTCTCTAGACAGGGAGTATCGGAAGCAGGGAGACTTGGACTCATAGGAACTTGCTTCATATGATCCTCCCTCCACCCCTAAATCCATCTCTGGATGGATTTTTCTGCTTGAATTAGCTCCAGAAAAGCTCTGAAGTTTGCAGAGATTCAAGAGGTAATCCTTGTGGACTGCCACTTCAGAAGGTTGTACATCCTCTTATCTGTAGATTCAGTTACGCTGACTGATAGTCCTGGGCTCTGTTACCCGGATCTTCTGGTCTCCTTCCTTATGCCACATATGCCTCGCTTGACCCTCTGTCCCTTCCCTCTGCTGGGCCATCCCCTTTGAGTAGGGGTCACTACTCCTGCTTCCCTCTGGGGTGCTGTCCTTTATACCTGCTGGGGTCTTTCTGTCTGGAGTTGGTGACAGATTCTTGTCTGTTTGCTGTGTTTCCCAAGCTGAGGTACTTCTGAGAGCCTAGAAGTAATACGGAGAAATTATGTTACTTTGTGCGCATCAGTCTGCCTGAACCCATGCAGTCTCTCTGATGGATGACCATCATGGGGAATTGCATCCTGAGTCTGAGGTGTGTGCTGAGAAATAGATTCCTGTCCGGATCCATCTGGGCTGCTGTCACAAAGTACCTTAGACTGGGTAACTTTTAAGCAATGGAAACTTATTGCTTCCTGTCCTGGATGCTGGGCAGTCCATGATGAAGAAAGTCACATTCGGTGTTGGGCGAGGCCCCGTATCTCATGGACATCGCCTCCTATTTGAGTTCTTCCGGCCAAAGGGGCAAGATAACCCATCTCATCCTTTTTTCTAAGTGCACGCTTCCCATTGCTGTGTTTGGAGCCCTCGTGCTCTCATGGTTTTCCAAAGGAGATGGAAGCCCTGGTGACAGTAAAGATGGCAGGTGCAGCACCAGCTTTTAGCAGGCTTTGTGGTCTGAGGCATTTGGACATGAGCCCTAGTCTGCATCTAAAGCCTGCCCTTCTCTGCGTGTTCTCCCTGGAGTGATGAGTTCCTCTTTCGGGACAATGCCAGCATGGCTTTTCTGAGTTCCAGCAGTGCTTTGGAACACCACAGTGGGAAAAGCAAGGCATGGTGGCACATGCCTGTGATTCAGGCACTGTGGGAGGCTGAGGCAGGAGGAGGATGGCAGGTTCAAGCCCAGCCTGGGTGATTAACAACCCAAGCCGACTGTCTCAGAAAAAGGGGGTTTTAAAAAGCGCCGGCAGTGTAGCTCAGTGAGAAGGCCCCGGGATCCGCTTCCAGTACCACACACACAAAAGTGGAAGCATAAGAGAAAAGGTAAGTGTCACCGGCCTCTTCGGCCTCAGCCTCGGCTTCCTCACTTCATGCATTATTTTCCACGTGGTCATTGGGTTGGTCGCTGCTGAATTCAGTGATGTGGTAGAAAGATGATCGCGAACCCATATAAAAAGTAGAAGCCGGCCCAAATCAGTGCTTCCTATAACCCCCGGAAGCCCTCACATACCCCGTACTCTGAAGTGTGCTGCTTCCTCGCTAACTGCAGGAGAGCATGAGGATCTGCTGTGGGTTCCTGGCCACACGTCAGAGCTCTGGGACACTCATGAAGGGCCCTCAAGCATTTGTAAGGGGCTCAAATGATGTGGGAGCTGAACCTCAATCTGCTGCACCCAGCCAAAGACACACGTACACACACACACACACACACACACACACACACATAACACATGTGCACATTTGCTCTAGGGCTCTCTCCAGGCACTTGTGGCTTTCCTCTGAGGTCCACCCGCTGTGCCATGAGGCCACTCTCTACTGACCTTCCTCAGTACTGTGGCTTCTGCAGGCATAATTGTGTACCCTCCCCTCATTGCCATTTAATCCTCACAGTCAGTCTACAGGACACCTGCAGTTATTATTCCCACATTACAGAGGAGAAAACTAGAGCTCACAGGGGCTGTGTGCTTGCAGTGGCCATAATGAGAACAAAAGGCAGAGCCTGGCACACCCTGGAACTCCAGCAAAAACTGTAGTTCTTCACACTGTAACCTGTGCTGTGAAAAACATCCTGGCACTTCGGAAAGCAGAAAGGCTTAGTGCAAGTGGAGGTCTGCATGAGTAAGCACAAGCTCCCCATAGGAGTGTGTGCATGCTCTGCACAGCCCCTTCAGTTTTGTTTTGTCTTTAGGCTCATAGCCTTGGGAGTGGGAGGCACGGAGCAGGGCTGGGTCTGCCACAGGCCATGGTGCTAAGTGGTGGTGTCAGATCTGAGCCCAGAACACAGGAGGGGCCATTATTTGCTTGTCTTTTTCATAGAGAACAGGAGACAACTGAAGCCAAATGGGGTTTCGTGATTCCTAGTCTCCCTCCTGAAGGCCCAGATTAGCCCGTGTTTCTGGTTGGCATGAACTTGAATGAAGTCCTAGGTGGGTCTCCTAGGGGAGAGAAGAGAGAGAAGAAAGGCGAGGGGAGCAGGGAAAGGAGAGAGAGAAGAAAAGAGAGGAGAGGGAGAGGGTGGGTCTTGAGTATTGAGATGCAGTGGAGCCCTTTGACTCCTTTACCTGTGTGCTGTGTCTTTCAGACAAATGTGAAATGAACCTGCAATAAGTTTACTTTCAATTCATATTACTACACACACTTATGCTAGAGTCATATTATACATATTAAAATGTACAATGGTAATTAAAATTCTAAAAGAAGTTTTCAGTAAACCATTTAAATTTATATTTGTTTTTTGTTATTCAAGTACATAATCTTTCTATTAAATATCATCACTAAAAACCAGGAAAGAAAATAAGGGCATTCACAATGCTTTTTTTGGTCCTGGGGCTCAAACTCAGGGCCTTGTGCTTGCTAGGCAAGTGCTCTAACCACTGGGCTAAGTCCCCAGCATTCACAACGTTTAAACAACAGGAATGGTTGACAATGCTTCATTTCCTGGCTATGGATTTAGTTTTTGACTTCCCACCTTGAGTAAGATATTCTTTGGATATAACCTATGGCCGTAGAAAATTGGCCGGTGTCTGCTCCAAACTATTGCTTTTCCTGTATCAGTGTGCACATACAGAGATTATTTTGATTTAGATGGAAAAAATGACATTTTTATTTAGAAGGAAAAAATGATTGATTTAGATGGAAAAAGTGATCATCTACTCTGGAGACTTGTCTTCGGGTGTCTCAGAATATTGCCTGCAGTAAGTGCTGTCCGTCTCCTCCTGAGTCTGAAGGTGCTTTCTTTGTGCACCTGGAATTTAAGCCTGCGTGATCAGACTCTCCCAGAGTCCAGTGCACACACGGGAGGTGTGGCCAGCTCAGCACCTCTGACTCGGCAGGCCAGGGGCGGCCCAAGTTCTTACATTTATAACCAGTTCCAGGCACTCCTGATGCAGCTCCTCCTCTTATATAAAGACTATTTAAAAACAGCACGGGTGCTCTCAAGTGAATTCTCAGGGAAAGTCCGAAGGTTTTTAAAGGAAAACAGTCAAAAATATTTTTTTCTGGAAAGGTTTCTGGTGCTCATGCGCGGGGTTGTGTGAAGTCAGCACTGCCTGCACAGCCATTGTCAAGGACGCAAAGTAACCTAAAATCCACAAAGACAGGAAGTATCAGAGGAAACGATGGCAAACTGACCCAATAACCCAATGGGAAGCATGAACGCGTGGCTATAAAGCCCTGTGGGGACACAGTAGCTATGCTCGGTGATTGCTCTGAGCGTTTCTATGGTCTACACTGCCTCCCTGCCCTGGCAGTTGTAAGATCCACAGACTTTCTACAAACAGAGGGGTTGCATGTGCCTTGCCCTTCATAATTCCCCACTGGTGTTTTTGTCTGTGATCGCTTAGGATTTGAAATATGTGCCCACTGAAGGCAAGCCTGTGGGTCAGATGGAAATTATAAAGAATTTGAACTCCCCAGTGTGAACCTGCTTTGAGAATCATATTGAGTTTTAAAATATCTGGAAGCCTACTCTCCATCTCAGCCAGTCGCCAAGATCTAATTTAGAAGACTTATTTCCAGAGACTGAGATCCAGTCACAATGGTAGCAGTGCGATGATGGGAGATCTGTGGCTTTCTGTGCACTTGAGAATATAGAATTAATTCCCACCCTCATACTTTGTAAGATCTGTGACAGTGTTTATCAATATGGGATGCTGGGTAATTATTGTCAAGCTGTTAGGATCTCTCACAGTTTGCAAATAGAGGCAATTAAAGGTGAGAATTATAGAAGCCCTGTATGCACAGAACATTCTCATTAATGTGACTTAGTATGTAAATCGGGCTCTGGGCGCCTGCAGTTGACTTTAAAAAATGAGATTTCTAATTGGCTTTAATTCATTCTGCCGCTGGAAGCAAGAACATGACCTACACGTTCCTTGATAGAGCTGGGGCTGTCCTGGTGGAGCAGCAGCTGTGAAGACACACAGCGTGGCCTCCACCTCACACTTGAGCTTCCCAAAGCAGCTACTTTTCTGTCTGTTCCCACCATGCGATGCTCTCACTCGGAGGCAGCGCCCACGCCCAGGTCATGCCTCATATGGCCACCAGGGGCCGCTGTTCTCAGAGCGCACTGACCAGCGTCATGGCCCTCACACCCCGTTAGGCCTTGAGGACTAAGTGTGCTGGGAATTTGTGTCAACATTTACCAATACAGAAGAATAAAGAGGAGAGAAAAAAAACTTCATTTTTAAATGGAATACAAGGTGAAATGGTAGTTAAATATCCACATTTGGTACATTCCCAAAAAAAAAAAAAAATACACCAGCTACCTGATGGGGAGAGAGAGGAGCTGGTCCTATGCCTGGACTGCAGTGAGGCTGGGCCGAGAGGAGGCTGCACCTCTGTGTGGCCCTTCGTGTCTACCCTACTCACTTTGCTCCTGCGTTGGAACTTGCTCTTCCCGTGGCCTTGTGTCCTGGACGTTGTCCCAGTATGAGAGGTCTCGACACAGGCAAGGAGACTTTGGAGAGAAGAAGCCAGCTGTCTAATGACATTAAAACTCGGGCAAGAAAGATGTTTAAAAGGAAATAGTATAAGGAGTCTGTGTAATCATCATATCTAACCCGGTGGACCCTTCTAAGGAAACTGATGTTGTATTTCATTCTTCAGGCAGTATGGATGCTGTGACATGGTATTCTGCCCAAGCTCAAGTCCCCTCCCCATGTACCACACTTTCCGGATATCTAAAGGGAGAGATGGGAAGAACGCAGCACAGGAGTCGCTAGTAAGGCATCAGCACCAATGGTCAGCAGGTGACCGCACATGCAGTCCTTGGTAAACTGGCTCCATGTGGCTCTCTACAATAATTCACACATAAATATGCAACCCACACAGACACTGTGAATGTTTAAAAATAAACAGAAAACATATCACTATGATTTGTGGGACCAAAAAAAGAAAGAAAGGTTAGTAATAGCTCAGAGAGGCTAGGCAGAAACTGTCCTCAAGCTAGGCAGTCTATGAGGGTCTTTCTTACCAGCTCAGTGAGGAAGTGCTGAGCATTCTATTCAGGTAAAACACTGCGGACAGGGACAGCAGATGCAACCACTCACATTGTTTATTCATTCAAGCCGAAAGTACAAAACAGGTGCCAAAATCTGTATGCTCCACGGGAAAGGCAGGCAGGCTGCGTCACTCTCGGTGCCTGCTCCCGGCACCCAGCATTATCGCAGCATCTCAACTCTTAAGTATTCTTTGGTGAGTAAAAGCTCATCAAATAATTG
>PVJO010028158.1:0-18573 GCA_004026905.1 Hystrix cristata
AGAGGACACAATACACAGTGTTTTGAGCACTTGGAGCAATGAGAATATAAAAAGCGTTTCTGTCTTCGTGAAACTCTTTGTAGCCCACCAGGACAGCTATCTTCATACCTGTATAGGCAAGAGGACATATTCCCCTAATGTCCTTAAAGCATTATCTGTTTCGCCACTTTTTGGATGCACTATTCTTAAACGTAGAGCTTCTAAGATCATCTCCTGTCTTTGAGTTCCTGTGCTTGAGAGAAGATTTCTGGTCCATGACACAGTAATACGTGTATCTTTAGCCCAGACTGTCTCCCATCAGTAAAGGGACTACTTACTATATCGGGGGAGAAGGAGGGAGGGAGGGAGGGAGGGAGGGAGTGAGAGAGGGAAAACATGAATACAGTTTTAGAGTAAAACATGAACTGTGTTTGAATTCATGTTCAGGGACTTCCCAGATTTTAATATGTTACTTATTCTCTGTTTGCCTCTGTTTCCCTATGATGCAAAGACAGTAATTTCTCCAGAGCAGGTTTATCCTGAGAATCAATGATTCTGTAGCATTTGCTCAACTCAGAGTTTTTACCGGCATCAGTGGAGGCTTTCTAAGCATGTACTCAACCGTCAAAGCTCTTAACATGAAAATTACGCCAGTAAATGAAATAAAATCAAACTTCCAGAACCTTTGGACATGGAAATGATCCCACATTAGCTGATGTTCATCACTGTAATTTTGTTCTGGCTTCTGGTCTTCTGCATGTGTATGAAAACATTCTCCATCTTCAAGCTGGTCAACGTCTACTTCTGCTGCCACATGATAGATTCCCTGATAGAACTAACCCATCAGTGCCTTCAACCCAACTCCATCTCTATTTTTAGCTTCTTAACCAATATTATAATCTTTCTATACATCACATGATGGAGCGTGATTAGTACATTAACGCTGCCTGTTTGTCCTAAGGGCCATCTGCTACCATCGCTGCTGCCCAAGACACCTCTCATCTGCCATATCTGCCTTATTCTGGGCCCTGTTCCTGTTGTACATTCTAGAAAGGAACAACTATGGCACTCTGTGGAGCCGAATTAATGTTGGTTTTTGGGGGCATCTTATTTTTTCAATGCAGCATATCTGTTTTATCAGTGGTACTCACTGGGTCCAGACTATCCGTGTTGGTCAAGATCCTCTGTAGTTCTCTGTTAATGTCAGTGACCCTCTCTCGCCCAGCCTGATCTTTCTCCCCTGTGATCTGTCAGTATCCACTTCTTCCTCTTAACTTGGATTCATCATGATTCTGGTGTGTTTTCTTGTCATCTTTATCTGGTTTTAGTAGTCCCGTCCAGACACATCATTTATTTCTTCGTTGGCTCCTTTAGGCAGAGACAGGGAAAGACTGTTCAACTGTTTTTCCAGAGGACTCTCGTCTTAGTTACTTTTCTCTCATTGCTGAGACAAAATACCCGACACCCAAATTTAAGGGAGCAAAAGTTTATTTAGCTCACAGTCTGTAGAGGTTTCAGTCCACAATCAGCTGGATGCAAGGCAGGGTGGCAGACAGGCAGAAGGCAGCAGGGTAAGCAAGGGACCTAGGCAGCTTCTTCCTGTGCCTTATATCTTACCCAGGCTGCTAGGAGTAGGGTGTTGCCAAACCAACCAACCAGTGGACTGATTTCCTGCGGGAAATCAAGAGAGATCCTTGTGGGATTTGTTATTCAGTTTCTGGTTTCTTTTATTTATTCTCCTGGATAAATGTTAGGGGTGGATTGTTGGGCTTCATGGTGAACGTATATTTAAATTTTTAAGAAAATGCAGAAGTCTTTCAGAGTGGACATTTCACTATACTTCCCCATAGACAGAATATGAAAGATGTAGACTACATTTGTTTTCACAACCACCCTAACAAGAGCAACAGTGACTCTACATTTTCAGGCCTTAAGAAGTCTGAGATCAAAGTATTGGTAGGGTCAGGGTCCTAGTTAATTCCTCCAGAGGTCGTGCTTCTTGGATGATGTTTCTTCCCGGTGTCTTCTCTCTGTGTGTCTAGGTCCTAATTTCTTCTTATAAGGATATTGGATTAGGAGTCACCCTAATGACCTCATCTTAACAATTTCTTTATACTTTCCACTTCCAAATACCATCGTATTCTGAGACATTAGAGCTTAGGGTTTCTACATATGCTTTTGGAAAGAACACAGTCCAGTCAATTAGAAGATACAGTAGTTAAAAAATATCTGAAGAACCCATTGATCCATGGAAGAACTTTCTTAAACATTTAAAATAGATTTTAACTCAAATTACATTTAAAATAATAATTAGCTGAATTGGCTGTTGCATGAATTATGAGAACAGAATCATAGGATTTAACATCTGAAATTTTTAATATTTACACTAAACAAAAATAAATAATAGCAAATTTTATGAAATGGAGAGAGGAAGAAGGATGCTATGTGATCTGACCACTTCACAATTTTAAAGAGACGGTTGATTGATCTGTTACTAGAAATGTAATTTTACCATTCAGAGATAATAACATAATTAAAATGGAAAGTATATGAATTGGAGGCCTTTGGGCAATAAGATTCGGGGAGAATTTACCATGAATTTAGTACTCTGTCACCTAGAATTAAAGATGAAGAGACGGAGGAGGAAGGTGACGAGAAAAAGAACTCCAATGTGTTACGCACGTGTACCAATTTCCCATGACAGATGTGATCATCATATACTAAAAACATGTACTAATAAGAGTAAAATTTTAAAAAATAAAACAGAAACAAAAGCAGCACTCCCAAAGAAGTAAAGCACACATATGAATGAAATACTACTAGATGAAGACAACGTGAAGAAGAAGAAAGAAGAAGAAGAGGAGGAAGAGGAAGAGGGAGAAGGAGAAGGAGAAGAAGAAAGAGATAAGCTGAGCCATAAAGAACCTTGGCCTTGAGTGATCCTAGGACACACCTTATTCTTTAGTTAGAAAGCCTCACACGCTACTTCACTTTGCTAGACACTGCTGCCGCCTGGGATTATGATTTGCAATTAAGACTCCAGAACACCAGTTATGCACAGGGAGATACACCACATAAAGTGGAATAAAAGATGTTGATAAACAATTGGAAATTGGATAGATGCCCAGAAACACTTCTGTAAGGGTTGATGTCTCCAACTGCGCTATTCTCTGATTTGCCCATACTCCCTGACTAGGAAATCACATGGGACGTACTGCATCTTGATTCAGCTTGCTTTTCTGCAGGTTTTCCTCCAGCTCCAGGAGGGATCGCCTGATGCAGAGGACAGAAAAGTGTCCTCTTCTATCACTCAGCCTCACAAAGGGTCTCCCCCTGCAGCACAGTTGAGCTGACTGCCTCCGGGTAGAAGAATGGAAGAAAGGTAAGAGTATGTACCCACATCTTTCCTATTCCCAAAGCTTGCTAATTACTTTTTGGTCTGGATTCACACCCTTATGATTTTTCTTTGTGGTGTTATATACAGAGGAGTGTGGAGCAAAGTGTGGAGCTTCCTTCAGACTGTATTTTGGAGCTTCTTTCAGAGTAAAGAAAGAGACTTGGAGCTCTCTCCTGAAAACTGGGCGTTGCAGCCTCAAATGTGGGTATATTCACTGGGCTCATCCAGACTATTCTCATTCTGATCCATCCCTACTCCTCCCCTTATTACAACCATGTAAATCTGCTGTCAGGAGAAAAACGCTGTCTTTTACTTTATTTGAAGGAGTAGGTGAATTGCAGGCATTTTACACCAAAGGTGAACTGCTGTAAACCCTACTTTCATTGTTTTACTTACTTTCAAGGTTATTCTCCTTTATATACTTGAGAAGGCATCCAAAGGAAAAAGTTATGCCAAAGTGAAAGAATTCAGAATTATTCCGTAGTTGACTATTTACGAAGATAGTCAGGATTAAAGGGAATTGACAAGGTGTGGTAAAGCACCCAAAGGCAAGCAACAGTGGAGCAATATAGCCAACCCTACAATTACAAGGACAAGGAGTGAAGTGGCTCCTAAAGAGAGGGCTCAGCCATCACTCCAAATGTTGTAGTAGGAGAGCACGACCAGACCGGCGGAGAAGCACTCCCATTTCCAACTCACACCCTTGCAGGCAAAAGCAAGATGCTGGAAACCCCAAATACCTTTCCTTACGCTCTCTGGTGCCCTGGTAGTGTTTCCCAGTGGTTCTAAATACACACATGCAAAGTAAACTGTCCTGGGTCAAATGACAGGACTTCTAGTTTTCCTTTGACATCCTCTTCTGGCCAGCCCAGGTTACAGAAGCTGCTCTTTGTAAGAGAGATCATGATACGTGCATCGCTTCTGATTCCTCTCTGTACCCAAGAGGAGGGTGTGTCTTCTTTCAACCCAGAGGCCTCTTGTCTAGGTGAGTTCACGAATCCAAAGCCATGACCGCCTTTGTTAGGCTGGAGAGAGAGGGCTTCTGGATTCTGCTGTCTGTTCCTATTTAGCTTCCACTCACACCCTCCTCCCCACCCCCTGTTTCATTGACTTCTCTTTTTCTCATTTCTAGAATTTATGCTGGATTTGATTGAATCCACAATTTTGGTGGCCAGCTTGGATATAATTTGGGAATTACTCTTCTGCTTTTGCCTTCCTCTATTTATAATCAGATTCTGTGGTGCTGAATCTGTTTATCAAATGAATGGACCCTGAACAACTCTCCTGGTTTCAGTCCATGGGATTAGACCAGGACAAATAATTCATCCTCTCTGGGCTCCAATTCTATCCTCTGTAAAAACGAAGTAATATTGTCACCTCACAAGTCCTTGAGAGGATTCAAAGATACAATGAAACTTTCGATCACTAGTTACTAGTCACGCTTCTAAAAGCCAATATTCTTTCTCTAGGTAAAACCTGCATGGGCATGTCTCCATACATTTTATGCCCTGTACTTCTTCTATTTCCCTTCAGACTCTCCTCCCAAAAAGCTTTCATGTGCAAAACAGAATGAAAATCTCGGGAGAGAATATGGGGAAAATTTATATTGTACACCTTGTAGCATGACATTTAGTAGTCTTCCTTCAGATATTTTCGTACTTCAAATACCTCGTTTCAGTGGCCATGAGATCTCACCATCACTTACGCCTTTTTCCTATATAATATGGGCAACTCAGTTTGAACTCAATCCTCTCCCCATGCTGTACACTAAAATGCTTCTAGGTACTCTGCAAAGCCATTTTGAGAAAGCAGTTGGGAGATACATTAATGATTGTTTTTAGTTACTTGGACACACATAAGTAATTCTGTGAACACAAAAACTTTCCTCATAAATAATTATAATGAATGAAATTTTGGACATCTCACTTTAACTGCATCTTCTGATACCTTTAATTCTGTTTTCATTTTTATTTTTCTATTTAATCCAAATCTTCCACTGCCATTATGCTGGTCATTCATACATCCATTCATTGACTATCTGTTGAGAATACAGTGGGTCACACACAACATAAGAAACTCGGGAAACGGAAGTCCTCCCATCTCTAATGGCGGACAACACACTGAGGTGTCTGTAATCACCAAAATCAGCTGTCAGCACAACTCTGCTAGGAAGAAGTTACAGTCCCTTCATGTCTCCATAATGTCTCCCGCATGGATAGGCCATTTGGGTCACACGTGTGGTCCAGCTCATCTTTGTCTTTTTAAAATCGCCATCCGAGAGAACGTCTCTGTCACAGGACAGAGTAACGCCCAGATTCACCGAGCTTTCTCTGTCTCTCAGATCCTATCCTTGACATTTTTTTTCCCTCGCACAGAAATTGAGGAAACATGGCTTAACCACTGCCAGGAATATGATTAGGATATGGATTAGGATATGGATTAGGATATTTTTCTGTCAGTAGAGGGCCTGTATTGCGGTAGTAAGAGCCCAGAATCCAGGATCAACAGAAAGTAAGTGTGAGTCTGGTTACCAGGATTCCCAGCCATTAATTCTTTCATTTCTGCAAGCCTCTGTTTCTTTCCCTGTAGCACAAAGACAGTAATTCCCCCACAGCAGGTGGCCCCGGCAACCAGAGGTCATGCAGCAGGTACTCAATATGTGTTTGTGTCCCCAGGAACACCAGTGAAGAGCCTGTGTATGTAGCTCCAACCGTCCCGGCTAGAGGTATGGAACTCACCACGTATGTAGCTCCAACCGTCCCGGCGGGTGGTACGGAACTCACAGCCACGAATGGGAGCTTTCTGTGGACGATGCACTCGCTGGTCCTCATCATTGGCCTGGTTGGGCTGGCAGGAAATGTGGCGGTGCTCTGGCTCCTGGGCTTCTGCACACGCAGGAATGCCATCTCAGTTTACATCTTCAATCTGGCAGGAGCCAACTTCATCTTCCTCAGCAGCCAGGTTGTACTTTCCGTGATCTACTTCTTCCACCCCTTCTATTTCATCTCCATCTCTGGTGCCCGAGAGTTACTCCCGGTGCTTCTGTGCTCCTATATGACAGGTCTGAGCATGCTCAGTGCCGTTAGTGCAGAACACTGCCTGTCTGTCCTGTGGCCTGTCTGGTACTGCCATGACCGCCCGAGGCACACGTCAACTGTCACGTGTGCCTTTCTCTGGAGTTTTTCCCTGCTGCTGGGCATCTTTTTATATAGATACTGTTTTTTGGTATACAGTTTTTCCTATTATCTGTGTCCTGAATTGTATGTCATCACATTTGCATGGTTTATCTTTTTATTTCTGGTTCTCTCTGGGTCCAGCCTGGCCCTGCTGGTCAGGATCTTCTGTGGCTCCAGGCAGCTGCCAATGACCAGGCTGATGATGACCATCGGGCTCCTGGTGCTGGTCTGTCTCCTCTGTGGCCTGCCCGTAGGCATTAATCTGTTTGTGGTGTCCTGGTTTGTGAATACTCCTGCCCCTGATTATTATGATATCATTGCTTTCTTCTTGTCTTGTATTCACAGCAGCACCAACCCCCTCGTTTACTTCTTCGTTGGTTCCTTTAGGAAGCAGTGGCAGTCTCTGAAGCTGGTCCTGGAGAGGGCCTTATGGAATGTAGCTGAGGCAGACAAAGGTGGAGAAAGGCTTCAGGATAGTGTGGAGATGTCAGGATATCTTTGTTTTAGTGATTCTGCAGCTACAAGTGTTCATTCATAGTAGTAGTACCTGTAGAAGATTTGGGAGATGATTGCATAAGGTCAATTTTTGGCATAGATATAGAGATATGGATATAAATATAGAGAGATGCATATCCATCTACTTATGTATTGCCTGTAGATATTTTAACATGACCACAACAGTGCTGAATTGTTGTGACACAGCCATCTGCTCATAAAGACACACATACACACACACACACACACACACACACACACACACATACATATATATAGCTCCTTAACACAAGATTCAAGTTCTGGTTAAATTTTGTATATAAGCATGTCTAAATACTGCATTGTTTCTCTGGTGTGAGAAACTGAAAGTGTAAATAAAGACTAAAATGTATTATATTGGGAAAGGGAAGAAAATGTCCAAATGGGAAAGGGAACAAGGGAAGGGTAAAGGAACAGAGGGACAAGAGAAATAAGAAATGGAAGGAAAAAATGGAAACAAATCTTTTGTAAATAGGGAGGGAGGAGGGGGTGAGGGGAGGGGAATAGGAAAAAAAGAAGCAACAAGATACATCACGTACAGGTACAAATCTCCTATTATGAATGTTATCACTATGTACATCTAAAATGTATCATTAAAATAAAATAAATTCTAAAAAAATTTTGTGTGTAAGGTTGTTGTCTATCTCATGTTGAAAACTGAAGCACGTAGAGGGAGACCGAACCAAGGAACACGAGCTATAACCCGTGAGAAGCATGTAGAACCCCATCAGCCTTTCTCAGAGCCTGCAAGTGTGATAATATGAGGTTTAGGGAGGAGAACTTGGTTCTCTTCACCATGGAACTAAACACTCTGAGGGTCCAGCAGCCGAATAGGTGAAGGGATTACCAAAGGGAGGTGGAACAGGTACAGGCTGAGCTGCTGGCTCATGCCAAAGAGATGATTAACAGGGACGCAACAACCCACATAAACACATTAGCTCCCCTGCCCCAGCCTTCCATGCATAAAACAGTATGGCTGCTGCTGTGTTTCCAATCACAGAATCTCAATGCCAATGTTCTGATGATTATAGCTTTGTGGTAATACTTTAAATCAGACGGTGCATGTCTTTTAACTTTGTTTTGCTTTTCAAGATTCTTTTAGCTACCTGGGACCTTTGTATTTTTCCCACACACTTTGGAAGAGTCTGAGTCACTACAAAATGTTCTGATGGGGTTTTGCTTTCCACGTCTAGAATCGTGGGGATAATTAACATCTTACCATAAATTGTCTTTAAATGGTTAAATCTGATATATCTTGCTTTTGTTTGGCAACTTTTTTTCAGGAGATTTGTAGGTGCCACTATACAAGTTTTGCAGGCCTTTTGTCAAATTAGCATTTGAGAGTACATGATCTTTTTTATTCAGTTTTCCTAAAAATCCTGTGGATATTATATGCTTTTGACCTTGTTTTATTCATTGTTTGTATACACTCCTTGTATTTGATATTATTATTTACTTATCAATATGAGATTTATTCAGTAGTGAATGGACTAAATTACCCTGGTAGATTTTCAAACATTTGGAGACTTTCTACTTATGTTTCTGTATTGTATGCTAGTTTTGCCTCACAGCAGTCCAATAGCCTATCTAATATGATTTAGTATTTTAAAATGTTTTGGGAATTGCTTTATGGCCATAACATTCCCTATTTTGGCAAACAGTTCATATGCATTTGAAAATAAAGTGTATTTTGCAGTTAGTGATTGCATAATTCCATATATGTAAATTAAATCTTATGTGTTAATTATATTGTAGAAGACTCCTATATCTTTACTTTCCTCTTTTCCTTTATTAAGAATGCTGAGTTCAAACCACCAATGATGAATCTAGAATTGTTGGTTTTTGTTCTATTTTTACTTTGTATATTTGATCTTGTTAGTAGCATAAATACTTAAGCTTGTTCTTGGCCATTATAATTGACAGTTTTATCTTTTTTCTCTAGTAAAGCTTATTTTAGGTTATAATTTGTCTAATGTTATCATAGCCTTGCCAACTTTCTTTAATATTTCCATGGTTGATCACTACTTTCCATTTCCTTCAACATTGGTTTTTATATTTAAAGTGTGTTTCTTATAAATATAACGGAAATGGGTCTTATTTTCCTTTATGTGTAATTTAATTATATAGTTATTTTGAAATCTGTTATGTGATATTAGTTTTCTACTCATCCTATCTTTTATTTATTCTTTTCTCTTTCCTTCTTAAGAATTAATCATATTTTTACCACTTTTTTCCTCACATATTTGTTTTACTTTTATAAAATTTTAAGTTACCCTAAAATATACTGGCCTAATAGAAATACAATGTGAGCCATACATATACAATTTATAATAGCCATAGTAAAAACAAACAACAAAGTAAGTAAGTTGAAATTAATTTTAATAAAATTACAATGTATCTCATTTAGCCCAGTATATCAAAGATATTATTATTTAAACATATGATGACTATCAAGAAACTAATGAGATTTTAAAAAATTTTTACCTATAAAGTTTTCATAATTGGTGTAAATTTTACATTTACCAGAAACAGGAAAAGACAGGCTGTGGAGAAATGAGCCTACAAGGCAAAGCAACTGAAGGATTAGGCCCCTCAGGAATGAGGACTGAATGCCCTCCGGGGGCACATGATGCTGGTAGATTCTGAAGGCAGATAATAAGTGCACAGCTGCCATCTGGGCTAATAAAATCTATTCGCAATGAACAGACACCTCATATGTGCCAGGAACTGGGTGTGTCCTCACTTACTGTTCCCAGTAACTCTAAGGGGAGGGTATAAACATTATCTCCTTTTTTTAGACCAAGAATGGGGGCATAGAGCATTAGCCGAGGCACAGGTCACATAGCTTTTAGTTCAGAGCCCAGATTTACAGCCAGGCAGCTTCTTTCTAGCCTTCAACCTGAAGCATAATGCTCTCCAGATTGACTTCCACTCTCTGCTAGGTTACACATGAAGAAAAATATCACAACTTGCAGTCACAATAAAGTAAGGTAATCAAAATTATGTAAATATCTAGGTGTTTCTGTATTTGTGCAAGTTTCTGTGCATGAGTGGGGAGAGAAGAAGAAATTTGTTGAATCTACTAAAAGATAAATTTCAGAAACCCAAAGGAAGAAATGGCAATAAAGTTTTGAACAGCAATTGATAGATGGAAATCATTAGGAAAAAGAAAGAGGGTCCAGGACTCTTACCCCAAGAAATGTAGCTACAGGCCAGTGAGCAAAGAACTTGTGCAGGAAGGGAGCCTCGGGGAGAGAAGAAGAGCATAGAAGAGTCTGAGAGCTGAGCAGCTCGCCGAAGTACTGAAGAGCCTGTTAGAGAGTCTCTCAGTGATGTAGTTCTTGGCTACACCCCTCTCTCAATGGTGCGCATTAGCCTATGTCCTCTGATTTCTGATGAGGATACAGAAATGGTAACTCCGCAGTTCAGACTTTGAGGCACACTATATACCACTTTGCGTCACTTGGTTATACTTACAGGTAAAAACTAAGTAATGTAATATGATCATCGTCCATTTTCCCCTGCTGGAGTGAAGATAAGAATGATAACTATCCTTTCTCCTGATATTCCCAGGAGAAATAATCAGTTTCTTGTATATATGACATTCTCAAATTTCATATGTATGAATGAATAAATCACCAGGCAATGAACAATCTTCACAAATTCAGAACACTAGAAGTAGAAGGTCCTTTGGATGTAGTACAACTATATCATTTTATATGGCTCCATCTCCTGGTCTCCCTCTATTTAAGATCTGGCTACCACAAAAGAGCCCAAGTGCTGAAGTGCTATCAGCAGCTCTTGAGGATCTAAGCAGTAAATGCTTTCCCACTTCAAATGGAAGACAAAAAGAGACTAATCCGTGCCGTGCCATGAGAACTGAAGTTTACCTATCAGCATTAGAAAGTCCCGAATCACTATGTCTCAACCTTCTTCTCTAACATCTCACTGAGCTATAGATAACTTGCTGTTCGGGTGACTGACAGTTTCTCATCCTCATAACTGGTTCATAACTCAGATAGAGAAACAAAGAATATTTACTGAGCTCCCAAGTTCTGTACTGTGTAAAATTTTCCTCTTATCTTTCAATAGTGCCCTCTAATTTTACTTTCAAGTAGTTCTCAATTTAAAAAAGTATTTCCACAGAAGGACAGAATCTGAAAGATAAGTAAACAATCTCTTCTTACATTGTACCTCCCATTTCCATATACCTATTTTTGAATGAGAGAATAACTCAGAGAGACTTTGAGAACTGGAGTTAATTCAGTGAGTGGGGAACAAAAGGAGAATCTTGGGAGGATTAGCAGAGAGTCTCTTTTAAACCACCTTACATGCATGAAAGATCTTAGAGAATGAGGGGAAACGTGTGTGTGTGTGTGTCCATTATATATTAAAGTCTTCCTGAAATACTTGGAATTTGAAACAAGGACTCTACACTTTACCAAGCATGTACGCTCTATCATTTTTGCTTCCCACATACCTTTGGGAAGAAGCAATTTACTGCGACACTATCAGTGAAAACAAAGAAGTACCCTTGGGTATGGTGATCAGTATGTAAATGGGTTTTATCCCTGGCACTAACCCAAGTATTAAGCAAAGGTGGCAAGATCTCTCTCTCTTGTGAACAATGAGCAGTATCTATTAGGGCATTGGTGTGATAGTGGCTGGCAAAAGTTGTGGTTGGTAAAATTAGCTGAAGCTAACTCCTTAATAATGGCAAGTTTTAAAAGGGCCTGGCAAGGCAGTGCAGAAGGGTAAGACAAAGAGCAATATCCTGCTCTCTGGACACTCTTCCTAAGGACATAGCCAAAACTGTAGGATCAGAACCACAGAGAATGGAAATTAAAAATGGAGAAGTACGTGATAGAAAGGAGAAGAGGGAAGAGGGGGAATGCAATCCCTTCCCTGGTACATTCTTTTAGTCTACAATAGGCATAAAATGGGTTGTGGGAGATAATTCATCTTTAAATGAAGGTCAACAGTTTCTTCTTCATATAAAAAATCAACTGAAAACATTTTTGCACTGATTTCTTTTCTTTTTTTTTGGCGCCGGGGATCGAACTCAGGGCCTAGCACTTGCTAAGCAGGCACTCTACCACTTGAGCTAAATCCCCAACTCTGAAAACATTTTTGTAGCCTTAGTATACATGGCGGTTTATGAGCATATTCAAATTATTCATGTCACCTTGCACCTCTTTTTAAATGTAGTCTACAGAATCTTAGTATTTAGAAGGAGCTCTTTTAAAGTACTTTTAAAAATCAATCTCATGAGTTCTGAAGAGTACAGAAGAGAGACGCATATCTGAGCTTTTAGGTGAATCTTAAAATTCTATTTGTTTGTAGAAAGAAATATGACAAAAATTTAAAATTATTATTCATTTTAGTGAGTGCTAAATATGTGAATGCTTATTTTACAGTTATGAATTACTTAATGATGGGGACGCATCCTGAGAAATGTGTCCTTAGTTGATTTTGTTGCAGGAACATAGAATAATCTTCTTTGAAAATAGACACCAAGACTTACTAGAAACCAAGGCTATTTTATGTATGTATGCACACATGCTATTACTATATTCTATATGTATGTATATACTATATCCTATATACTATGCACATTATAGTCTGTTACTGCTAAAGGGCCCTGATGAACATTTGACATTATATCAAACTCAAAAGAAGAAATGCAATTAGAAGATCCAATAGACATGAGATGTGTGTGGCTGCTGCCAGCAAACATGCATACAGTTTATACTAAACACTTTTCTAATAAGTAGGAATGTACTCTCAAATAAAAATTAAAATATAAGATAATAAATACATAAAGCAGTACCATAGGCATGTACTACCATTTTGAAATACTGTATATTGTACACTACTAGTGCTCTATTTTAGACCACTAGTAGTGTAACAGGTTTATTACCTGAGTAATACATTACACAACAAACTGAAAATACTAGCAACATCATAAAGTGATAGGAAGATTTGAGCTCTGTTATAATCTTCAGGTGTCAATGCCATATATTAGTTCATCATTGATGGAAGCATTATTATTTGTGCCTGATCGTTATTACCTTCTTGCCTGTGTGCCTGGTACACAAACTTCTCTCCAGCATAGTCCGTGTCTTCAGCCTTCTTGACTTCAGTATCCATGGAAGTAGTCTTTCCAACAAACTGACCTGTCAGTAAGTTTCTACCTTTTCATTCTGAATCAAATGCAAACCAGCTTAAAGCTGCAAAAATATAACAGAGATTTTCTGTGTACCCATCACTCAGCCTACACCAAGAGTGATGATATCGATTACATCAGTATAGTGTAATATCAACACAGGAAATTGATACTGGTATAATAATTTACTGCTCTGAAGCTTTCATTCAGATTTTATCCAGTTTTGCATGTGGTCTGTTTTTGTCACTTTCTTGTCACTGGAACATAACAGCTGGCATCCACAACTTACAGGAGAAGACGTTTATTTTGGCACATGGTTATAGTCCCTGCTTGGCTGGTTCTAAGGCAGAAATGGCTTGGTGGAAGAGCCTGAGTAAAGGAAGAGTGCTCACATCATGGCAACCAGGAAATAGTGAGAGAGGGGAGGATCCAGGGCGAGAGACAGACCCCTTCAGATCATGTCCCCAGTGACATGTTCATACTGTGGTTCAACCTCCAAACAGCAAGTCCTCTGCAGTGCTGCCATGATTCAGTCTCCTCCCAAAGCCCTTGCTGACACTAGATCTAAACCATAAAGACTTTTTCTTCTGTGTTGTTCTGGTGTTTCTTTTTCTCCATACTAAAAAAATACTTTTATAATTATTGTAATAATTAAACAAAGAAAGTAAAGATTTCTTTTCAGTGTATATCAGGATTAAGCGAAATGGAAGAATAAGTGGATTCATGGAAATATTATATACTTCTGATGACCATAAAAATTAACCATACCAACTATATGCCAAAAAAGTGCTTATTGCTCCCCACAAACAGATACATAAAGGATATAGTTTTAAAATCTATAAAAGTAAAAAATATACATTGGAAACTCTAACACTTATTCCAAATTCAATATAAAATGTAAACAGGTACCTTCCTTCCTGATTCACGGACCCAGGAAGATGGGGATGTGCAGCGAAGTGCAGTCATCTCCTTTGCTGACTTCCAAAGCCAGACTTATAAATGAAGCCACAGGCAGTTCCCTGGACAACGACAAGCATCGCATTTCATTGCTCTGGCATTGCCGCAAGTGAGAAGCCCGCCATCCCTGTAGCTGGCCTGGGACTAAGGCAGAGTGTGGGGGCCTGAGAAGGTCCTGGGGACAGAGGCAGGATGTGGGCAGCTGCCCAAGGAAGACCAGGAGAGGACAAGGATCCAGAACCAGTCTTTGGCTCTGGTAGCAGGCAGAAAACCTGCTAAAACCATTCTTACTCTGAGATTGGGGAACTTGTTCAGAGGGTGTGGTCTTCCCTGGCTTTATGATTCACCCCTTTTCTTTGAGAGCTCAGTTGAGTATCTGGGGAAGGCTCTGAAGGCCAGCAGGGTGCTTAAGAGGGAAAGGGCTCACACACTTCCACCAGGGGTGGCACATGGCTATTACAGATGAAAAGCTAGGGTCTGAGTTCTGCCAGCTAAAAACGCACTGCTGCTGCAAACTACCAAGTGATTCAGGCTGGTCACCGATTTTCCTTTGCTCAATTCTTTACAAGTTTCTCCTTGAATAGTACATATTGAAACTGCAAGGAGACAGAGGTGGGTGAAGGTTTCTCCACAGACTGCTACTCTTAAGCCAGCCTTTTCAGTGAACACTTTTCCCTCCATCATCCTTTGTTAAGAGTTTCATCCTGTGCATCCTTTGTTCAGAGTCTCACCCACGTTGTTTTCCACAAACTTCCCGAGCTACATAGTCTAGCCAGTGGTGGCGAACCTAACCCTCTGTTGGCACGCAAGCCAAGTGTATGAGTTGCTTTTGCTAAAACCTCAGTATTCAGATTTAATTGCAGTGCGGGCCCTTTGGGATAAATGAGCGTGTTTTGAGTTGCCATTTGGGCACTCGGTCTCTAACAGGCTCGCCACCACAGCCTAGTCTGAGGGCTCTCGGTTCAGTGAAGTTCATTAACTAACAGACCTTCAAACAGAATCCACTTCCATCATTACAGAAGGTGTGTTAGTGTTAGAAAGCAATTTTCAAAACTGCAAGTCATCTGATGTGGGAACGGCAGAACTCTACAAAGTGTTATTTCTTTCCCTAGGGGGAGGGTGTTTTCTTCATGATTAATTCTACCCAGATTTTGATATACATGTAAACGTACATAAGACCTGGAACTATTCTTTCACTACACAAAACCCCTTTGTGCCTCCCGCCGTGATCACACTGACCTCCATTTCACTGAGAAAATGTTCTTTTCCTTGAGACAGGTTATCCTTATGTAAGCCAGACTAGTCTCGAACTTATGATCCTTCTGCCTCAACCTCCCCAGGACTAGGATTAGTACTTATTTGATCTTTTATGTTCAGCACTATTTGTTTTATGAAGATAGGCCCTCCAGTATTTGGTACATAAATATTCATAAGTGTTATCTCTTCTTCTTCTTGAATTATTCTCTTAACTAGTATGTAGTGACCTTCTTTGTCTCTTCTAATCAGTTTTACCTTGAAGTTCACCATGTTTGAGATTCAAATTGCTGCTTCTGCTTGTTTTCAGGATCCTGATGCTTGAAATATTTTTTATTCTTTTAATTTTTCATCTATAAATATTTTTATTAGATGAGTTTCTTGAATGCAACAGATTGTTGGATTCTGTTCTTTTGACCCAATCTGCCAAGCTACTTCTTTTAGTTGAAGAGCTGTGGCCATTAACATTGAGAGGTATTACTGGGATGTGTTGATTTTTTACTGTCATTGCACTCTTTCTCTGTTGGTGACACCTTTGTTTTTCTTTTCCTGGCATTTTTTGTGTTGTTTATCCACTGCCCTTTCTTGGTGTTTTAATTTCATCTGGATTTTTATCTTTACTGGTTTCATTGTTTGTGTGTGGGTTACTCTTGAGTATTTTCTAGAGTCATTGGTTTCATAGTGATAGATCTCTAGAACAGGTCTTTTTCATGAAATGTCCTTATCTCTCCATCTATTTTGAATAAAAGCTTTGCCAGGTATGTTAGTCTGGGTTGGGTGTTATTTGCTTTTAGGGACTGAAGTCCAGTTCTTCACTCTGAGCCCCGCTGGTATTTAAGGTTTGTGTTGCAAAGTCTGCTGTAATTCACATGGCTTTACCTTTATGTTTGATTTTTTGCTTTTCTCTGACTACTTTTAAAATTCTGTTTGTTTGTTGGCTATCTGACAAATAAGTATATATCTTGGTGAGCTTCTTTCGTAATCATGGTTTGGGGTTCTGGTAGCCTCACTTATATTCATGATGAACTCTTTTCTCATATTTGGGAAATTTTCTGCTATGATTTCTGTAAAATTATTAACGATTCCATCTGTGTTATATTCTAGCTTTTCTCTAACTCCAATTAGGCTAAAGTGAGTCCTTTTAGTGTTATCTAGTAGCTTTGGGGTGGTCTTTTCTTGTACTCTCACGTTTTGTGGATTCTCTCGCTACAAAGTATTACCATGTGAATTTCTCTTATAAAATAATTTGATTTCTTCAAATTTTGGGAATCTAAGACTTCTGATGCATGAAGAATTTTGGGATAATCTCTATTGTCCTCTAATTCCCAGTTGTATCAGGGACCTTATCTATGGTTCTTTTTAGCTAGGAGAAGTAATTATTTGGATTCTGTAATCATTTTGATTCTGCCCAATCTCTCATTATGCCTGACGGTATTAGCAGAATTACTTGAAAGTCTTATCTTTAAATATTTAACCCACAAAATTTTATTGAGGTCTTATTCTGTACTTTGATTCTTCAGTATACGAAAGTTAAATAGCACTGGGCATGATGTCCCACACTTGTAATCCTAGTGCTCTGGGAGGTTGAGACAGGAAGATCACAAGTTAAAGCCCATCCTGAGCAATTTAGTGACTTAGTGAGACCCTGTCTCAAAATAAAAAATTAAAAATGACCGGAGATGTAGCTCAGTGCCAAGGCCTTGGATTCAATAAAAAAAAAAAAAAGTAGAATACGGTCTCTGATTTCCAGAAACTTGTAGATTTAATTTTCTTTTTTTTACTAAATGTCCTTAAAATATAAGAAATTCTAGAGTTAACTGCCCATAATTCTAGTATTCTGTGAGTCTGTGGTGGGAGGGTAGGAAAATTTGAGACAAGCCTGGGCAATTTAGTGAAACTCTGTCTCAAAACAGACAAACAAACAAAAACCAGGTTGGGCTGTAGTTCAGGGGGAGGGCCTGGCCCTTGGTAATGTACAGAATGGTTTGATGAACCTCAGATGCATAATGCTCAGTGAAAGAAGCCAGATTCAAAACACTACATATTTGAGGATTCCGTTTGCATAACGTCACTCTGCCAAGGGAAAGCCTACAGTGATGGAGATAAGATTAATAGGTAAGGAGTAGAAAAAGAGTTTTTAAGACTACAAAAGACCAAAACGTCTATTCACAGATGAGTGAGAGGAAAAATGGTATTTAAACTGGGAATTGTGACACACATCTATAATCCCCGCACTCTGAGAAGCTGAGGCGGGGAGATCACAAATTCGAGCCTAGTCTAGGCAATTCAGTGACTTATATTCTATTTCAAAAATTTGAACAAGGAGCTGGAGATGGAGCTCAGTGCAGAGCAGCTGGCAGACCCTGCTGCACAGGGGCGGGAGCTCAGGGCTGCTCCTGCGACCCAGCATGGGGTATCCTGCTCCCCAAGCCCCTTGAAGGAGAGGCCTGGGGTCACAGTATCCTCAGGGGCCCTGCACCTGTGCGGTACGAGGCTTCTCACACCCAACCGCTAGGTCACGTACCTGGGGAGGCAGCACTGCCATGTGGTAGCTGGAAACGGAGACTCACAGAGACGCAGCAAAGCTGGGATTTGAACCCAAGTCAGCGGGACTCCACACCCCGGCATCCTGTTCAACTCTTCAAAGTGCCCTGTTAGGAAGGGAAGAGCCCCCGTTAGGAAAAAGGAAAAGCAGCAGAGGTCCGAGCTCACAGGACAGGTTTATTTCAGAACAAACCCAAGAGGGACCGCTCTGGCACTAGAGCCCAGACCGGCTACTCTTGTACAGGCGATGAGGTTTTTTTATAGGGTCGTGGGCATGAGGCGTGTGGGGGTCACTGAAGGGAGTTGTGGTTACCAGTGAGGGACAAGGCTTGGAACACAGCGGGAGTTGTGGTTACTTGTCAAGCGCAAGGCTGAGTGATGATGGGAGTTACGGATTACTGTCATGGTTACGGGGCTTGGGCTACTTGTCAAGCACAGGGCTGAATAATGACCCGAGTCATGGGTTGCAGCTGTGGTTACTGGGCCTTATCAACCCGCGATTGTACATTTCTAGCAGATACACAAGCACAGCGAGGTGGGGGTTGATGTTCAGCTCAGATGGTGGC
>PVJO010028159.1:0-18515 GCA_004026905.1 Hystrix cristata
CAGTCCTCAGATATCATTATTTTTTTCATTTATTTATTTAATGGAGGGACGAACCCTTAAAAGCAAAAAAAAAAAAACACAGAAGGGCGCGGAAAATATCAAATAATATTGATTTGGATCTTATTCAGGAGAAGTCGGGAGAGGAGACTGGAGGGAGAGGAAAAAGGGGACTGAAAAAGATTGAGATACTATACATTGTATATAATACATATGCTGATTCCCCCAAATCAGTGTAGTTACTATTCGTCACAAACATACACTACTAAAATAAAGCAAGCATTCCAAACGGGTACTCAGGTACAACACCAGAATGCGGTCACACCAAAAGAATTAGACCCCCATCTGTCCAGGGAAACCTCTTTTCCAGGTGAATTCAGTTCCCCAGAGGACTCACAAGAGCAGATTTTAGAAGAGAGTAATGTGACTGCCCCCCATTAAATATTTTAAGCCCCGATCTGCTCAGACACAAAGCTCACAGCGGGACACCAGGAGAAAATGACGACCCGCACTGAGAAAATGTGCTTCCTCTCAGAGCGGCGGCCACTGTAATTTGCACGTTCTACAGTGAGAGAGATGAGGCCTCCAGTTTGCAGGAGCAGCTGGGGGAGGGGCGGTGATGACTGACCGGAGAATGCGCCCGCTGGGGAAATAAGCAAGCAGTGGGCGCCCAGGGAGCTGAACATGAAGGGCCCAAGCTGACACTTCAGAGAGAGCCCCATCTTTTGTTGAACGTAAAAGGAAAACCCACAGACGGCTAAGCCGCCGGCTCTTGAAGCTGTGTGTGTCTAGGTAAATGAGAGCCGAGCACGGTTCTTAACCTTGCCGTGTGTATTTGACTATTTCTGATCAGGCAACAGGAGTAGTTAGCAGTTCACCTAAAGTTGAGGCAGGAGGATCACAAATTCAAGCCCAGGGGATTTAGTTCAGTGGTCAGAGTGCTTGCCTTGCAAGCACAAAGCCCTGAGTTTGATCCCCAGCACCAAAAAATAAAAATAAAAACCAAGTTCAAGCCCAGCCTAGGCCACTTAGCAACTCAGTGAGACCCTGTCTCAAAATAAAAAATAAAAAAGGGCGGGGGATGTAACTCAGTGTGAAAGCCCTAGTTCAAGGCCTACTACTAGAAACGAAACAAAACAAAAGAGTGGATTGTCTGAAAGCTGGGGTCAGGGTCAGTTAGAGCTGAGTTAGATATTAGATATTAAATGCGAGTGTAGGAAAGTCCTTCAGAGCCCTAGGAAGCCCCTAGCTTGCTTTTTTTTCTTTTTTTAATCAAGAACATGTATTGGTACATTGTATACATTCATCAGGGTCATTTTGTATCTATACATGATGTATCTTGGTTTCCCCCCCTTCTCCTCCCCTTCCTTCTGCTCTCACCCTTCCCTATTTACAGCAGGTTTATTTATATTTTTCCATTTTTTCCATTTTTTCCTTTCCCTTTTCTTTTCCCCTAGCTTTCTAGAGAGTTTTTATGGATTTTCCTGAGGACTCCCTGGGTTAATGTCTTCCCCGGCCCAATGATGGTTAAGACAATGGGCTTTCAAGGCAAATTTCCAATATTGATACATGAGGACTTCCTAGCTAACATGATGTGGATAAGCTACTTCACTTCAGAAAATAGTATCAGAAAATAAATAAATAAATAAATAAATAAATTTTTAAAAATTTAAAAAAAAAAGAAAATAGTATCAGAACGGGTCAAAAATTGTACCTGCCTTAGCAAGTTAATAATAATACTGTGAATAGTAATAAGATGCTGCATTTAGAATGCTAAGCACACATCTATTCAATAAACCTTTAGCCACTGGCATTACTATTTATGCCAAGACCTAAGGAGAACCGAGATCTCGTAGCAAATCTGCTAAAAACCAGGGCACGGATTTATGAGAAATGCTGTATTTTATCGTTACTGGGACCTTCACTATGAGATGACTGTGGTGTCTGAGACACAGCAGACATGGGTGGGAGTTACCTGGAGGGATTGGAGGGCACCGACAGGCCTGCTCAGGTTCAACCTTTCTCACTAAGCTGCATCTTCCAACTGTTGAAAACGCCTTGATTTTTTTTTTTTATTTTAATGGTACATTTTAGATACACATAGTGATAACGTTCATTAGAGGGAATTTGTACCAGTACATGCTATCTCTCGCTGCTTCTTTTTTTCCCCAAAACTCCTTTTAAAGGTGTCAGCTGAGTTGAGCAGTTTCCAGCCAGGCTACCCAGCATCTAATTTTAAATAAAGGTTATTAATAATGCCCCTCTGTTTTATAGCCTCCTGTTAGAAGATTTCAAATTCTGTGAAAGAAAGCTCAAAGTCCCAGGAAATATAAAGGTTGGCTAGGCTGTGTTTAAGATCCCGCTTGGGAACCCGTGATTTAAGTACAAACTGATGAAAACTGATGTCTGTGGAAACAACCGATTCCAAAGGGAAGACGGCCTCAGAATGTGCCTTGTTCCTGCCGTAGCTCGCTGTACCCCTTACTAACCCGTGTGGCCTTCTCAGAAGTCTCCATTCTGGTCTAAATCAGAGGGGCAGAGGATGCCCATTCTCAGGGTTCCCTGGCTCGCCCTTCTTCACCCCTCAGGGGTCCCCATTGTTAGGCTCCAGAAAGGGTGCTCTGGTCTCTGGCAGCTAAACATTTGTCCTCTGTTTCTGTCACACAGCAGAGTCAGGTCACAGGGTCCAGCCCAAGTGACTTAGCCAGGTTGCTCAGCTCCTTGGAGTCAGGGCTCTTTTCTGGATACTGAAAGGTAGTTCAACCCATCTCACAGACTTCGGTGGCGATGTGAATAAAGGATGGTGTCCTGCACACATCTTGAAGTCAGGAAGCTTTCGCCTTCTTCACAGCACCACCCAGAATTGGGGTGTGAAGACTGTCTTCTTCAGGTGGCTTGCCCCTCCCCCAGTCCCAAGTTCCCACCAGCACCCCTCAGCTGGAGCGACACCTAGAGCGCCCACCTCAGCACCCGCTGGCTTCCGGGACTGCTCCTGACGCCCACCCGGGCTGGCCTGATCCCCTAGCCACACTCTGGCCTGGGCTCCTTGGATGGCTGCCTCCCACAACAGGTCCAGCCCCTTGCCCCCGGGACAGCCTATACAGTATTTGACAACAGAGGTCACGTGTTTCCTGTGTCTTCTCTTCTCCACACTGAACGAACGTCTGTGGTCCCTTCAGGCCTCTTCACAGGACGTGGTTTCCAGCGTGGTGGCGGTCACCATATACGTCCTAGCCCGTTATCTGGGTCTTGTTTAGTGGGAGCCTGTTCTGAGCTGGCCACTCTGGACTTCACCGCAGGGTGGTCTCAGAAACCACTTCCTGTTAGATTACTTACACGGTAGTGGGATCAAACACTATGGCAAGTGATTAAAAATATTTTTAATTTATCACAGTAAGAGATACATTGTCATGATGCTCTTCGGAATCCTCCCTGGCCCCAAACACACTTATCCCATCATTCTTGCCACTTTCTGAAGCAGTTCTGGAAGCTCACTCTCACGAGTCTCTTTAGTTGTGCTGTTCTGGCTACCTGGATGCCCTGAAATGATTAAAAACATGTACTTTTCATGGTCATTTTGACTTTGGGAAGAGCCAGAAGTCACGTCTCGGTGCCGGATCTGGTGCGTAAGATGGATGAGGACTCACAGTCATGTTTTTACAAGCTGCCTTTTCACACAATGGCAGCCAGCAGTAGCATTCACCACGTTTTTTATCATACTTTGTAAAGACACTCAGGAAAGAGGACTCCAGACTGCTTTAGAGAGTGACAAGAACAACAGGATAAATGTGTTCAAAGCAAGAGGGAGTATTATGAGGGAGATCGATGGCAACGTCTCTTTTAATGGTATAATTTTTTATTTAAATAATATTTTTGGATCGACCTTTGTACAATTGACTGGCACACCCTAGGCCTGGGGATACAGACTGTGACACACCATTATTGGGTATGTCATATATAATTAAGTATTGAAGGTAATTTGGGGGAGGCAAGAGATGAGATGTTATTTCCAACTATAAGAATTAAGTATTTGTTTCTGCTCAAATTTATTTAGCTAGATCTAGGTCATCATTTCAGCCCTTCAAAGTCCCTTTCTCAGATGATCCTGTCATCTCCCAGATGGCCATCCCTTTCCACTAAGTGCCATTCGACACATTAGTCAATGTGCCACTGATGCTTGTATCCAAATTAATAAAACAGTAAAGTGTAGGTTTAGATTCCACCCATTAAAATTCTTCACTGAAGCAGCTTTCCACCCACGGATCAAATCCCACCACCCCTTTCTCATTTCATAGCACATTTACCTTTCAAATACTACTCATACTGTCATGAACCAATGAATGCATGTCCTAACCACACAACTGTCTTGAGAGAGTTCACAGAAGGCTCTGCTGTTCCACTAGTGTCTCCCAGCCTCGTGGGTTCTTTACCCAATCCGAAAATGAACAAGTTGATTTTAGAAACACATTTTCAGGTCCCCACAGCCCTACCAGTCCATCTCTAATCACATTCCTTGGTAGCATCCAAGGTGGTTGTGATTGTAGTGTTCAAATTTACATGATGTTCTACTGGATCTCCAAGTTCCACCCTGAGTACTTAGGCTTTGTCTCTAAACGCCATTTCATATAGCAAAGCCCAAGGTTTCAATTCTTTCTATTTTAATCATGTAACATGGAGAGCAAATTAAGAAAGTCCCCCAGTATATTTCTGGAAATACATAGTCGTTTCCTTTTTTTCTACCTGTGCCTGACAACTCTCATCACCCTGGGAAAACCATTGCTTTCAATTCCTGCCTTTATGTCCATTTCCTAATGCTCTGATAGTTTATGTTTTCATGTAGTCTTAGTCCTCAGAGGATTTTTTTTTCCCCTCTTGGGTAAAATAGCTTTACATGCCACCTGGGGCCAAAATTATAAGTAAGAACAAAGGAATAAACCCATTTCTCATTTTGCTGAATCATTCAATTTGACCCGGAAATACAAAAATTTGCTAACATACTTTTCCTAGCTGTGTTAGTCAGCTTTCTGGTGCTGTGAGAAAATACCTGAGAACGCTTTAAGAAGAAAAGGTTTATTTGGGCTCACAGCTCCAGAAAGTTTCAGTTCGTGGCCAGAAGCAACATGGCGGATGGGGGTGGTGGAAGAAAACTGCTCACCTCATGCAACGGAAAGCAGAGAGGAGGTAGCCAGAGACCAGATATAGTCCCCAAGGTCACACCCCTGTGATTCACTCTGTTCAACTAGGTCCCACGTGCTGTTCCCATCACCTCCTAATGATGTCATCAAACTGTGGTCTTGTGAATGGGTTAATCCATTTGATGAAATGAGAGCTCTCATGATCCAGTCACTTCCCAGAAAGTCCATCAGCTGGCAACCAAACCTTTTATCACATAAGTTTGGGGACACATTTCCAATCCAAACCATAACACTACAATGTACTATTTTAAGCTGCTGTTGAAATGTATGAGGTCAGCACCATCCTGTCCTCCTTTCCTCTGCACCCCAAGTCCCTCTGCTCCTCCGAGGACTAGCTTCAGATGACCCTCTACTAGTCTTGGCTGGAGTCCCCTTCCATGGCTTCCAGAGGAGTTACAGATAAAACTTGAAAACTGAAACTCCCGCTGCTTACGTGGTCTGCTACATTTAATATGACTTTGCAAATCTAAAACAATAACAACAGACAAAAACATTTTAGCAGAAACAGGGCACACCCGGAATTCACCTTTCCATACTATATTTCAATCTGACAATATCGTACATAGAATTCATTTCCAGCTCACACATGAGCGCTCTGTTTTGTAGTAGCAAACAGCTAGGACCCATGGCTTATATTTGCTGAGATTCCAAGAGGTCAATCCAGCCCTACTTTCCTTATGAAGCAAGTCACAACACCCAGCTCTGTGGAGTGACTGACAGGGACATCCATTTTTCTGAAGGTTCAAATTAGTTTCAGCCAAACCTGTTTTTCTGAGCCCTGGAAAATTCTGCGACGTAACAGGGCACTGGAGGCCACAGAACAAGGCACTAGCACCTCCAGGCTTTCTGTCTTATGTCTGATAACCTGAGACACCTAAAAAAAGGGGCGGATATCTAGATGTGTGCTTTCAAAAGTGTGTTCTGCACAATCCAAATGTCTCCTCTTGTGGACACACCTAAGGAATATACCTTCTCCTTTGTATCAACATTTTCATACTGTGTAACTATAAGTGTACTGTAAGATTGACTAGTGGTCGTAAGTTTTCTGTGTTCAGACTACATTTTAGGAATAAGAATGACAGTTTCAACCTATTTAATATCCTCAAAAGCCTGGGAACCCTGATAAGCTGATATGAAGACAAGTGTCATACTTTACATTTTTGCAAAATAGTGTGGTATAGTAGGCTAGTATCTTCACATGAAGGTATTCATTTTCATTGTTGTCTGGGGGAAAATAAACACCCAATCATGTTTTCTTGATCCTTAGAAAGAGATTTACAAATTAAAACATAGCAGATGCAATGTGGATGGAACAAAGAGCTTGCTTCTCCTAGCCTCTTTGTCATTGACTTAGTGTATGCCATGGGTCAAGGACTGTCTAAATTATACCTGCATATATTAGTCCTGCCTTTATTCATAGGAAAGAAAAGCATCTAATAAAGACATGAAATTTCATTAGTGTCTTTCTCTAAGGAATTAATAAAATGTAGTACATACTGATATGCATCAATTATGTATATGAATTTCATTCTGGTTGTGCAGTTTTTGAAAGTCAACTGGTCAGGAAGCTATCACCCATCAGAAACTGGCCTGGATAGGCAGGGCTGGCATGGAACCCAGATGCCAGTATTTCCATGCTCTGCTTACCATCGGTCATTTAGTCCCATTAAAACCCAGGAGTGAAATTTATTTGTCTTAATTTTGCCTTATTGGATCTTGGCTTTTGTTGTTATGGTTATGGTTTTTCCCATTTATTTATTCCACTGGGCCATTCAGGCTTCTAGCCATACAACTATGACCAAATGGGAACAGAGTAGAAAAACCATGTCCAGGACCCACACCCAGCTCTCCCAGGCATCTCGGTGTCTACCCAGGCGCAGAGGTAACAGGGCGACTGTGTGCGAGGCCACCAGCACTCACCTGTCCTCTATGGCGCTGCTTTTCTTCTCTGGGAGTTTCTCCCTCAGGTGCCCTTTTGGCATTTGTCACAACACGCCTGCCTGTCATTCGATATGCAGCCACCAAATTAGAGCATGTGGAAAAGCACTTTAATGCATCGCAAATGCGATTGCTCCCTCTCCCTAAAGCACCGCTGTGAGCATCTCACTCTAAGGTTTTACCCGGAATTGTGGTATTTTAAGTGGGCTATTTTCCATAACCCACATTGCTATGAATTTAAGGTATGAAAGGACTAATTGCAGCTTGGGAATTTAACCTCAGAAGTGAGCGTTCCATTTCTAAATCTGCATGGTGTAGAGCAGGATTCCTCCGAGTAATGCCTTGGCCAAGGTGTCTCCATTGCTTTCAATTCCTACCATATTGTAGTTTCTTACAATAAATGGTATTTTAATATCTGATTTCAGGATGAGACCAGTCCAATCTAATTTAAACATTAGCATAACTTCATTGTAATAAATGTGCTAAAGTCATAACTATCCTGCAGTATCATTTGTAGATGTTCTTAAGAAACATTGACTCTTGCTCCAAACAAGAATTTGCTTACTATAAATGGTGCTGGAGAAGCTTTGACATTGGGTTACCACATTTTTAAAACCATGCTGTGGCTTAGGCTCTAGTAATACATCATCTTAAATCAGTGCTAATAACCATCAGAACTTCTTCTAAAAACCTGTGTCCTTTCTGTACAGCACCTCACTAAAAATGCCCTCCAAATCCACAAGAATATATAAACAACATAATGTAGTATTTTTCAGAGAGAAACTGAGGCTAATACAAAACATTGGAATTCTTAAATATTTAAAATATTGGAATTTTTATATAAAATGTAAAAGTTTACTTATGGGCAAAGTCTTGAATTTGACATTGAAATGAACCTTCATTTGCTTATCTACAAAGTAGGCATAATCCTGTCCAGCTCAGGGGAGTTGTGTTAGTCAGTTTTCCAGCACCTGAGATGAATCAACTTAAAGAGAAGAAAGGTTCATCTTGGCTCATGATTTCAGAGGTTTGAGTCCATGGTCACATGCTTTTGCCTGTGTCGCATGATAAGCATGGCAGGAGTATGTGACGAAGGCCTGTGGCAGCCAGGAAGAAGAGAGAGAGGGAGAGAGATCCCAATATCCCATTCAAGGCCACCACCCCATGACCTAACTTCCTTCCACTGGTCCCTACCTCCTGAAGGTCCAGCCACCTCCCAGTAGTGCCACAGGCTTGGCATCAAGTCTTCAGTACACAGGCCTTTGGGGGACATACTGAGATGCTCCAATCCAAGCCCATGACACAGTGTCCCACGCAGACTGACCTTGGGGTACAGCAGAGGCCCCAGAGCTGTTGTTGTCCCATAGTCCACACTGGACCATCAGGTGCAAGGATCAAGAGTGTCCATGGCACACTTGGCCCCCAGGGGAACTGGTCCCAGGCAAGTCTCTAGGTTGGATTTGGCAACACTGATGCTGCTCTGCTGGGCACCAGAACCCTTGTCTGTGGTCTACTCACATTTCAGGGAAGGACCAACCATTGAACCCTAAGGATTTCCCCTACCGCCCAGGGCTTGCCCCTGCCCATATCGCCAACATTTCTACAATGCTCACAGCCCCATCAGCCTGGGCCCAGAGTCCCTGCTACCACCACTTCTTCTCTGGTGCCTGATCCACCATCAGCGCCCACTTCTGGGCTCCCCTCTTGGGTCCAGTACTTCTCCCTGCCCAAGCTGTACAGCAAAGCCCAGGGCAGTCCACAGGGCCCACGGGGCCAATGCCAGCATTGCTCAGAGCCACTATTGTCACCAGAGTTATCTAATACTGCCTCGTCACAGACCTTGCAGCTTAAACACCCTTGACTTTTCTACTGAAATGTAAACACCTTAACATGGCATTGCAGGCCCTTCCCAGTTCACCCCTAAACTCTGGCCCCATCAGACTCCTACAGTTCCCCCAAATAGAACAAAGACCATTACCGACTCAACATAGAGTTCTCCTTAGTCCTCAAAAACTACTTGCAGTACTCGCTCTTCCAGAGCACATTCCAGAATCCCTGACAAACCTGCTTCTATGACTTACCATAGACTTGGAGACTGGTACCAAATGCAGTTTGTTTCTCTGCCCAGAAATGGTGCTGGTTAAGAGGCTCTGGGGTCCATCTACCTGGCTTGCTAGCAGAGGGACAGTAAGCTTTGAAGAACACTTTGACATTAGTTTCTGTTAGGTTCTAAATACTAGGACTGAGTGCAAGGTCTAGAAGACACGTACCGATCAACTGGTACAACAGCGTATACTCCCTCTTGAGAAGTTTAAATGCCCCTACCAGACTCACCCTGGAACTGAGATCGGGAAGATGCCGACCTGACAAAATAGCAGAAAAGGCTTTCATAAACACACGTGTATGCTGAGACTGAATTTCGAAAGCTTCCCGACTTCTAGATTTTCTACCAGGGATTCTGTAAACCTCAGAATTCCACAGGGACTGAGTACTGAAGAGAGAAAATAAGAAAAGGATATAAAACAAGACGGAAGGGCCGAGCTACGTTCCGTATCTCCCAGTGGTGGTGAGCCCAGGGCACGCGTGTTACTGTGTTCTTCTTTTAAGACAAAAGATGTTAATGTCGAGTTGTTTTTTCTAAACTAAAACTTCAGTATTCAAGTGTAACTGCGGTGTCCGCACTTGGGGATAAATAAGTGGGTTTCGGTTTACAGTCTGGCACTCGGTCTCTAAAAGGCTCGTCATCAGGGTCCGAGAGGGTCAGGGAGGATCAGAAAAGGGAGAAAAATCAGAACCAAGCCGAGCGCTGTTAGTGCTCACAGTGTCTCAATAGCCAGAAGGTCATAGAATTCTTCTCGCCCTCCCGCATTCTCTAGCAAAACCAGGTTCTCTTATGGGGGAGTCTGCACCCCTGAGTCTTGGGGAGTCGTTAATATTCTGTCTGCAAGAACCTAACATCTAAAGCTGAACCCAAGCGTGAGATTCAGGCACAAGCTCCCCATGCCAAGTCTGGCTTCCCGCCTACGTACAGTGAGTGGGCTCTGATTCTTATTTTGCCTTTTCTTTTAGAAACAGGGAAAATTGACCAGGAGATTCACAAATACAACACCCCCGGATTCACGGGCTGCCTCTCCAGAGTCCAGTTCAACCACATCGCCCCGCTCAAGGCCGCCCTGAGGCAGACGAACACCTCTGCCCACGTGCACATCCAGGGCCAGCTGGTGGAGTCCAACTGCGGGGCCTCCCCCCTGACGCTGTCCCCCATGTCGTCTGCCACCGACCCCTGGCACCTAGATCACCTGGATTCAGGTAAGATCCACAGCCGTGCTGGGCTGATCATTTTATTTAAAACCGAACCAGGATATGATGGTACACCTCTGTAATCCTAGCACTCAGGAGGCTGAGGCAGGAAGATGGCAAGTTCAAGGCCAGCATGGTGAGCTTGAGGCCAGCGTGGACTACATAGCGAGACACTGTCTCAATAAAACAAAAAAAAATTTTTTTTTAATTTTTTAAATAAATAAAACCTTAAAACTGTAAAATGGGTTAATAGCAGAAACTCACCAGCAGTGTGACTGGAGGATTAAGAAAGAGATCGAAGAAAGAACGTATGAGCCACTAATTGTCAGTGTCTCGCTTAGCACCGACAAAGCTCTCAGAGGTCACGGCTGCTGTTCTCGCTCAGGGCCGGATGTGAAGAAGTCAGAGATAAAGAACGTAGGCAGCTGTGGTGGTGCGTGCCTGTAAATCCAGCCACTCGGGAGGCTGAGGCAGGAGGACCACAAGTTTAGAGTCCAGCCTGGGCAACTTAGTAAGACCCTGTCTCAAAATCAGAATTTTCAAAGTGGCTGTAGCTCAGTGCTCCCCGGGTTCGATCCCCAGGACTGCCACCAAAATTAAATAAATACATAAGGATGCAAATCAGCAAATCATTAGCTCTTCGTTTAAGTTGAAGATGAGATGCCCAGACTGAAACCCACAACGTACCTGTGGATGAGTTAACCAAATCAAATCAGCGTGCAGCCGCAGAGTCTGTGGTGCTAATCTTCGAGGGAGAGATTTACCCAGAGCGATACAGAGAGAGACTCAGCTCCCATTTTTTTACTCAATTCATACACAGCCTTCCAGATGTTTCAGATGTGCATTGGAACTCACAAACTCAGTGCATGGGCCCTGCTTCTGCAGGAGATAAGACAGGTAATTTAAAAGCCCGGGATTCCAAAGAAAGGCTGCCGCTGCTGAATGCCAAATTAATTGCATGAAAATTCAGCATCTCTGTAGCCCTGAGTGTGCGGAGCCCATTAAGCTGCGTTTCCACTGTGAGCCCCACTGAACCGACCGTGGTGACACAGGCAACCTTTCTAAGCCTCTGCTTTCCCCCATACTGCGAAGAAGTGGAGCGTAAATCTCACGGTGACCTCCAAACCCGGCATGCGGCGAGTCTCCCAGCAGCATGCGATGCTGCTGATCCTAGTGGAAGAGAGCAACGCAGAAGGCAGAATGGCAAGGAGGCCCCGATTCCCACACCGTGGCTGCCTCCGCCAGCGGACTCAACCCAGGCAGCATTTGTAACTTCCTTCCTCAGTCTCCCCATTCTGAAAGGGGAATAATAAGATAGACGTTGCAGAATTCCGTGTGAAATGATGTATTTTAAACACCGAGCACAGACATGGCCATGTAGCAAGTTTTCACAAACTTTAGCTGCAGTACAATTGAATAATACTCATGGTTGTTGATACAGTTTTCTACAGTGCTTGAATGCCCAGCAAACTCTTCCAAATCTTCCCTGTACACAGATTTCTAGTGCTTGCTTTGGCAGCACATATACTAAAACAGATTTCTAATCTATGACAGTTGATCCTGTAAACACTGTCCCCCCACCCCCACCAGCCAGTACTGGACACTGAAACCAAGGCCTTCTCACTGGCCTAAGGTTGTATCTTATTTTGGAACAGGGTCTCACTGAGTTGCAAAATTGCCCAGGCTGGGCTTGAACTTGCCATCCTCCTGCCTCAGCCTCCCAGAGTGCTGGAATTGCAGGCGAGTGCCACCATGTCCAGCTAACAATGTGCTTTGATGGCTTTCATCCTAGCTCAGCCTAGTCCACAGCGTGTATCGCTACCGCACATCTGCCTCTCCACAGTTGCTTGCCAGGGCTGCACCGGACACCAGGCAGAATCACCCTTTTGTCAGAGCAGCCGAGCTGCACATGACAGACCTCCTCCCTCCTCAAACACGGGCTCCTATGAGGCCCAGGGCACTCACAAAACAGCCCCTCCCTTCCAGAAGTGTTGTTAGGAGCCTCCGGCTGGGTCTTCCTCACAGGCTGGCTGAACAAAGGCAAGCCCTCCTGCGCTGAGGGAAGAAAAGGAAGAGTGAAAACACAAAAGCAGAAAAGACCACAGAGATGATTTCCCAGATAAATCCTGCCTGTGTCAGTGTGTGCACTGAGGCAGGGTCTTTGAAACACACAAGGGGAAGATGCTGCAGGAGGCCGGCCACGTGCTGGGTGGTCTCAGCGAGCTGCCAGAAAAACTGGGTTCAAAACCATCTAGACTCTAAACCCATAGTGATGGTGCATGCCTGTAATCCCAGCCCTCTGGGAGGCTGAGGCAAGAGAATACAAGTTGCAAGCTATGCCTAATGATTTAGCGAGA
Source organism: Hystrix cristata (assembly GCA_004026905.1). Taxonomy (NCBI): domain Eukaryota; kingdom Metazoa; phylum Chordata; class Mammalia; order Rodentia; family Hystricidae; genus Hystrix; species Hystrix cristata. Next base: position 12,788 of record PVJO010028159.1, read on the forward strand.
CCCTGTCACAAAATAAAAAATGTTAAAAGAGCGGGGGTGTAGCTCAGTGAAACCCCCTGGATTCAGTGCAAATAAAAAAAGACGTTGGGCCAGTGTGAGATCATATTCAATTAGGATTTAATCAACTAATTGTTTGCTTTTAAGGTCCAGAGATACAATTGTAAGGACCAATTTTAGATCATGTATTTTTCTTTTTTAGTTATGCTTTACGGATGATAGCATCCTTCTCTCGGTTGAGTCTTGAAAATGTACGCGTTTTCGAAAATGTTTCTGTTTGTGCTCAGCGTTCGAATCAGAATTCTGTAGGCCAGACCCAAGGTGGGCCTCTGCTATGCAAGATGAGCGCTGTTTTCAGAAGAACTTCCTGTTGCTCTGGAGGGAGAGTTCTTATCCAGGGCCCTTCAGGTGCAGTCATCCAATCATCAGCCATTCCTGCAACCGAGGAAAATCTCAGAATGCTATTAAAAGGACAGGCAACGCATTACAAACTATGAGGCAGAAAACTTACCGGAATAACATGATTTGCTCTCTTTTCTTTGAGGTGAATGGGAACCTGAGAGGGAATTGGGAGCGAATGTCTGGGAGGGGACAAAGAAAAGACATAGACATGTGGGAAGTTACTTAACAGCAGCCTGCAGTGGCTGAATATCAGGAAGGAAAGACTCTACTTTCTCAAATTTGGCGTCTGGATGCCACGTGAGGCGCTGGTGATGAAAAGCAGCAAGGAGTCTAAGACAGGTCAACCCCCCAGGGCTGATTTTTGTATTTGATTTTGATGTGAGGAGGGGTATAGAAATATCACTCCGGCAAGGCTCCCATCAGGTCACGGTGGTTCTATTGTCCCTCTATCTGGGTTCTAAGGATGGCAGGTGTCGTTTGAGGACTGGCATAATGGTTTTGTTCCACAGGGTCCAGCATCCTCAGTGTTGCTAGGAACAGTCCTTCTGGGTGAAATGAATCGACAAACGACAAAGTACTTAAAAGGGACCTTTGATGTTGTATCGGGCTGGGGAGGAAATGGTGCTGTTTAAGACATGGCAGGTGGTTAGATCACCTAGTGGCTACACGTGGTTCTTGGAGCTTGCAGGGTGGACAGTTAACATCCTTCTTCAGATTCCTCGCACAGCTGCGATGTGGCCTTAAAGAATAATGGTAAAATAACCCTGATTCCCCACCCCGGAGGCCTGCAAATTAAGCTGAGAAAAGATTAGCGGGAGCAGAGAAAACACTCTGTATACATGGAGGAGCTGGCAAAAGAGGTAACTGAAATGCTCACAACTAACAACTTACATGTCTAATTTATAGCGGAAAGTGGGGGAGGAGGAGGAAAGCCCTGTGGAAGAACACAGTGGTTTCCAGAGCAAAGCAAAGACCAGGAGGTTTAAGATATGTAAGCTTTATTCTTGGTTTTCCAGGAGAATAAGCGCCTCCCGAAAGGGAAGTAAGACAGAACTTGCTGCCTTTGTTAGACCATGGAGACCTAATACGTATCTTTCTGCATCTGTTGCACCCTAAATATCTTCAATTTAAATCATTTTCACACCAACTCTGGGCTGCTAAATGCACCCTCCCTTCAGCACTCCTGCCCTGGTTTTTGTTGTTGTTGTTGTTGTTGTTTTAATAAACTGTGTTGTACACATTGCAGACATCTTTTTGCTCTCTATACTTGGATTGTAACTTTGTTGATACCCTCTTTTGTCGTATAGAGCTTTATATTTGGGAGGTTTGGGGGTTTTTATTTTTATCAGTACATGTTTGCCGTACATAATGTTTACATTCCTCGTGGGGAGTTGGTACATGTACATAACACATCTTAATTCCTTTTTGGTCCCCTTGCCCTCCTCTCCCTCTTCCCCCTCCATCTCAGTCCCCTTCCCTTTTGCAAAAGATCTATCTCCCTATCTCTCTACTTCCAATTATTTTATATTTTGCTTTATTTATATTTTGGGTTTTTCATATAAGAGAAACCATGTGATTTAAGCTTGTGTGTCTGATTTATTTCACTTAGCATTATGGTCTCAATGAATCGCTTTTCCTACAAATGACTCAAGTTTATCCTTCTTTATAGCAGAGTAGTGCTCTGTTGTGTATAAATACCACATTTTCCTTATCCGTTCATCTGTCGATGGACATACAGGCCACCTCCAAGATGGAGCTAGTATGAGTTGTGCTGCTGTAAACCGGTGTGCATGAATCACTTTAATATGATATCTTTAACTTTTTCATGCTCTACTTTTTGTGAGCCTACATTCATCGTCCTGAATTCTAAGTTGAGTGTTTCAAGTGTTCCAGATAATCTTTCATGTTTGAACATGAAGAACAAGAATCCTGGCTCTCACACAGTAAAAACAAAGCATGTCCACAAAAATCCCATTTCTTCCTCTGAATACTGTGAGGTCCATACCGGGTGAGGACAGAGAACAGAGGGGAGATCTCTCCCATCCTAGCTGGGGCTGAGGGCATTTGGAAGTAGATTGTTTCACTGAGTGCCCTGCAAAGTGTGGTCTTTTACTGCAGACTCGGTTTACCCAGAAACTTGTTAGAAATGAAGGATGTCAGGCCCCCCGAGACCGCTGAATGACGTCTGCCTTTGTAGCAGGATCCCCAGGTGACCAACCGCGTGTATATCAAAGTTTGAAAGCACTAATCTAGTGCTAATCTCCATTTCCCAGCCACTTTAGAATTACCCAGGGAGCCTTTAAAAGCTCCCGATTTGTCTCCTCACCTCTTAGCTATTAAGTCAGCCCCTCTGGGGCTGGAATGCTCAGTCTCTGCATATAAAACCTCCCAAAGTGAGTGATTCCAGGGTGCAGCCAAGATTGACAATCATTCATCGAATGAGTGGGGCCCCATTGGCAGTCAGGCTCCCAAAAGAAGAAATTGAAAACCTCCAAGAAGGCAAAGGGGGAAAAACAGTTTGTGAAAAACAATGAAGCCTTTAGGAGGTAAGATGACAAATAAATGGGCCGTAGCAATAAGCACAGAAAGCAACCTCCTTGACCATTTCAGAAGGAAGCTCTTCGAACAGGTTTTTATCTCAATTGCCAGACCCGATCTGCCTGTTTGCAACTGGAAAAGCAGACTTGAAGCAAGCAGAAAAAGAACCTGCCAGGGGCACCAGGCCGAACCGAGGGGCTGCCACGAAGGGACGTCCGCGTGGCAGGCGCTTTGTCCCAGGAAACCACCTCGGTTTGAGGGAGATGTCAAGATCTTACTCAGTGTTTGGATCAGCTGCAAACATAATTTGAAAACAATCAGCAAAAGACCCTGCTTTCAAACGAAGCATTTACATTTCTGAAAATAAACTCCAGACCTTGCAATGTGCTTAGCGGTGAAGGGTCTTAGCGATCAGCCAAGGTGACCCAACTCCCACTTCGAACAGGACATTAGTTTTGCAGAAACCTAGTATTAGAATGGAAATTACAGTTCTAGACGTCTATCCTAAGGACTTGGCGATCTCCCTGTTCCCAGACTTGACATCAAATGAAAAAAAAAAAAAAAAAAAAAAAAACCAGAAAATACATTCTAAATTATGCTTGCTTGGGTGATAAGAACTTTTGTTTCTACTGTAACACGGCTGAGCTACACTGCCTCACCAGTGCCTTTAGGCTTTATTGGTATTTTGCAAAGTGAGGGACATTTATGGTTGGTCAGGCCGCACACTGTGCAACTCCAGGAGGCATGATTTACATTGAAATCTGTGGCTCCTGGAGCAGTGTGAAATGGTGGTTTTGAGAGGGTGTCACCAAACCATTATGGGGAAGAAAACAGACACAGCATTCCACATCACAAGATCACCAGAACCTGGTTTTGGGCGATAAGACATTTATTTTTATGACAGAAACTGATAAACACAGTTTGTCCTCATGATTTAAGCAGATTTGACTTAGGCCAATCCTGTACTATTAGAAACATCCAGCAAATCTGTTTTTCTGCTTCAGTTTTCCCTCTTTGATAGTAAGTCTAGTCTGCTTTTAACGCCATCATTATTTGGCCTGTAGGACTTACTTTTAGAACAGTAATTAGCAGGTAGAAAAAGCAACGCCCAGCCCTGAGTCCTACTTTATTTTAAGGGCTGCAGAACACCTGAAACGCGCCGGGTTCCCCTCCCAGAATCAGGGGCTCTGGCTGCTTTCTCCTTGTCCCATCCAGAGAATCGCATTTCTTTGGCACGGGAAGGACCTGCAGGGAGGAAGACAATTGCAAGATGCCCGGGAGCGTTCTGTAAAGCAGAGAACCCAAACAAACACCAGGGAAAAAAGACTCCAAGAGGCTGATGCGGCCTCTTCTGCACTGAGGAGCCCTTCCAAACTGCGTGCTGAGCTGTTTTGCAGGGCGCTCCTGTCAAGCCTGCAGGGTTCCAGCACTTGCCTGACATTTGATACACAGGCCCGTCTCAGGCACTTTAAGATGTAAAGCATCGTTTCCTAGGTGACTTCTAGTTATAAATGACTCCGTGTTCCTATCTTACAACACTTCAGTGCATCCAGGTAGGACTCGGCACGGGTCACCGGGTATGTAGCATGCCTCTCACCCCGGAAAGACCCCAGAGGGCTCACGTCTGGGAGTTGCCAGCCGTGAATTCACGGTATCCATTGCAACCCTGAGCTGTGTGGCTCCAGCCCTAAAGCTAACTCACACCTCTTAACCGGCTTGGACCACCAGTGGTACGTGCATGACTGTCCCATCAGGCGACTTGTGCCACTGGTGGTACAAATAGATTTAATCACTTCCTTTGGTCGTTTTTACTAATAAAACTAATAAAAAATCTGTAAATGGACCACATCTAGCTATTTTCTTGAATTTGAATAATTACTGCCCATATATAAATATTCATTAACACTATTCACACAAGTCCCCCTGTGGGACAGTCATGCGTGTACCACTGGTGCTTCCAGCCTGCAAGACGAATGAATTCAAATCAGAGACATACAAATACAGCCTCATCGTGAATGTGTTAGGGAGAAGCCCTTACTGGGAATCCTCAGCCCCTCCAGAAGGACACAGGTGGAACACAGAAAGTCACGAAGCAGGAGTGAAGTGGAAGTTAGTTAATGACTCCTCCTTGTGCCCAGGTCGAAGGTCAGAGGGCCTCAGGAGCCCAGGTTGAGAATCCAAAGTCAAACTTCTCCAGCAGATTCACTTGGTTCCCATAGTTGTAGAAAAACCAGCCCTCTTAAGAATGCGAGTCTCCCATATCAATGAGAACTCGGGTGTAGACACCTAGAGAGAACTAAGGAGAGAACCAAGGTTTCTGCTCCCCCACCAGCACCTTTACCCCAGAAACAGTGTGTTTGCTTTCTGCAGGCATCACATCTCTATTGCTATGACTTTTAATGAGTTGATTTCTTGTCTATATTCCAATTTTCCTTTCTACCATCTGAAGATAAAATATTTTTGTATCTTCATGTGCAAAAGATTTATGGATATGATGAACATTTAAAAATTGCATATATCTATTCCATCGCCTTCATAAATACAAGCTGGTAGTTGGCTTTCTTTACCACCTGCAAGTGCTTAAAAAGTAACCTTTCCAGCTCTTATAATTACGTCTTTATCTATGAGCAGGCCCCCTTTCTCATCCTGATGCTAAGATTGCATGATTAATACATTTTATCTCTTGTAATAATCTTCTTATTCTCTCATTTCTCTTTTTTCCCTCTTCAGTAACCAACAGAGTACACACTTATTCAAGTGTAAAGAAACAATACTATCCCCCTGTCTTAGT